>BQNB010193770.1:0-11509 GCA_026074375.1 Tanacetum coccineum
TTCCATAGGAGTATAGTTTATTTCCGGACCTCGTAAGGTGCGGCTTACGAAAGATACTGGTATTTGCTTGCCCTCCTGGTCCGTCATCAAGACTGCGCTAATAGCTTCTTTTGATGCGGCCAAGTATATGATTAACTCCTCATGTTCCCTTGGTGCAGTCAGTATTGGGAGTTCTGCAATAAGTTTCTTCATCTGCTTGAAGGCTTCTTTGACTTTCGGTGTCCATTGAAAATTACTCTTTTTTGTGCACTTTTTTAAGGTTTTGAAAAAAGGTAACGATTTTTCTGCTAATTTTGACAAGAATCTATTTAAGCTTGCTAGTTTTCCATTTAGCTTCGGCACGTCCTTGATGCATCTCGGAGATGGCAAGCTAAGGACTGTGTCTACTTTGTCCGGACATGCCCTCAACCCGTTAGTACTTACTTTGTAACCTAGAAACATTCCCTCCTGCATTCTGAAGGTGCATTTCTTTGGGTTCAGTTTCATGTTTATCTGTTGGAGAGTTTTGAATGTTTCTGTTATGTCTCGGATGATTTCTTCTTCCGTGTGACTCTTTATAACCAGGTCATCGACATATACCTCTAGGTTACGTCCAATCTGCCTTTGGAATGCTTTATCCACTAAGCGTTGATATGTCGACCCGGTATTTTTCAAACCAAACGACATCTTAGAGTAGCAAAATATCCCCTGGCTTGTTATGAATGCCGTTTTTTCTTCATCCTCTTTTGCCATCTTAATTTGGTGGTACCCCTTGTATACATCCAAGAAACACTTGAAAGGATACCCACAGAGGGATTCCACCTTCCAGTCTATTTTCGGTAATGGGTAGCAATCCTTGGGGCATGCGTTGTTGAGATCTTTGATGTCTACGCACATTCGCCAAGTTCCATCATGTTTCTTAACCATTACCGGATTAGAGAGCCAACTGTGATAATGGACCTCTTTCATTATTCCGACATCCACCAATTTTTCCACTTCTTCTTAGATTGCTTTATTTCTTTCCGATGCCTGTCCTCTTTTCTTTTGCCTGACTGGCGAGTATCCCTCCTAGATATTCAAACGGTGTTTCACAATGTTTCGTGGGACGCCCGTCATATCAGCTGACTTCCAGGCGAAAATATCCAAGTTTTGTTTGAGCAAGGAACATAGTTCTTTGCGTCCCTTTTCTGTTAATGTTGATCCTATGTCAACTGTTTGTTCGGGGTATTCCGGGTGGATTGCTACATTTATTTTTTCTTCCGGTATTTGGTTGGCTACGAGGTACTGGATGCTAGGTCCGGAGATCATAGCACATTCCATAGGAATGACTTTACTGCTCTGTAGCATTACCGTGCTCCTTTAACGGGGAATTTTAACATTTTGTGTGCAGTTGATGGTACGGCATGGATTTTCCTTATGCTCGGTCTACCTATTATTGTATTGTGTTGGGATGTTGACCTGATGACCATGAAGTTCATCCACGCGGAGGTGAAATGTACTTCGTCACCTATTTTGACTAGCAAAGCTATCTGGCCTAGGGGCCAAATGGTCTCCTCGCTGAATCCAATAAGGTGAGTGGTGGCCAGAACCATTTGATCCCTTAATTCTTTGTGGAGTTTTACAAATTAATGTTCGTACAAGACTTCTGAGGATACTCCGCCATCAACGTATACCCTGTGCACAAATGCCCACCCATTTCGGGTTTGATTATCATTGGTCCCTCCGTTCCGTCTTCCTTCCCCAACGGTGGAAAGGAAATCGCTGTCTCCGGAGAGAAGCTTTGGGTAATCCTGGGTTTGGCCATTCTTTCCCATGGTTGAATCATCAGTATAGCCAAAGGTTTATCCTTCCCAGCTACTTCCCCTTTTTTTGGTGCTTTCGACTTGTCGTTCTGTTTTAATTCTCTGATAAATTGCGACAATTTTCTGGATTTGATCATTTTGTCTATTTGCTTCCTTAGCTGCATGCACTCGTCCGTGCTGTGTCATGTATCTGAATGAAATTTACAGTATTTGTTCGGATCTCTTTTCTCCGCAGGGGTTACCATTGGTGGTGGGGCTTTGAATTTTCCTTTTTCCAGAGCAAAAATTTCTTTTGGTGATTTGGTGAGGAGTGAGAATCTATCTGGCTTACGATCCGGTCTTTGTTTGTTTTTGAAGCCTTTCTTGAAATTCGGTTTGTGCCCCCCCTCTGATTGTTTCCATGATGAAGATGCTTTTCTCTGGCCGTGACCCAATGCAGCAACTTCCCCTTGCAAGAAGGACGTAGTCATTCTATACATTTCATCCATAGACCTCGGAATTCTTTCATACAGACGCTTGATTAACCCGGGGTGGGTTATTCCGTGCATAAATCCGGAGATTCTCATGCATTCCGGAGCTCCTTCTACGTCCAGGACTTCTGCCTTGTATCTTTCCATGAAGTCTTCCGTAGATTCCCCGTCTCTTTGTTTGATGTGGTGTATCTCTACCGGATCCTTGATGTGTTTAGTTTGCTGAAGATAGTTCTCCCTGAAGGCTGTTCTTAGATCCTCATAGCTATCAATCGACTCTTTTGGTAGTTTGTCGAACCAAACTCTAGCGTTCCCTGTAAGAGTTGAGTTGAACATGTGACACCATGTTGGCATTGCCCATCCTTCTGTTTTTGCAGCCGATTGAAATAGCTTCAAGTGATCCTCCGGATCTCCACTTCCATCATATGTCTTTACGTGGTTAGGCATTCTAGTCCTCGGGAGACTAAAATGCCGGATCCGAGGTGTGAAGGGGTTCCTTTCCTCACATGTCCAAGGCTGGGAGAGATCGTCTTCATAGGTGCTCGACCTATGTCTTCTTGATTTGGACTTCCAGTGACCATCCTCACTATCTTCGCTTTCTGAATATCGGCTAGTCGTACGAGATGGTGCTCCCTTTTGCTGATGCCTCCTTGGTTGCATTTCAGTTCTTTTTGCTTGGGGGCTTTGTCTACGACTACCGGAACGCACGGATGTAGCCGGCTCTTTTCTTCCTAACCTGTTGAACACGCCCCCTTCCTTCCGTAGCCAGAGCCGGGGTGAAGGGGCTCTGTCTGTTCTAAGTCTTTTGAAAACACTGGCGTGTGGTGATGGGCTTCGGGAATGCCTATCTTCGTACTTTCTTCTTTGTTCTGTTCGGGCGGTTGGTGTCTTAGATTCAGAGTATTGCGATTCTTCACGGTTTCTTATCTTAGTTCCGGACTCATCGCCGTAGATCAGTCGTGCTTTTACTGCGTTGAGTTTGTCTTTCTGCTCTTTTTCTTTTTGCATCTTTTCGGCGATGAGTGGCAAAAGTTGGTGATAATTTTTGTCACACATTTCCCTAAGGATCTCTTCGGACATAGGTTCCTCGAGACCCTAGGGACCATTCCTTCCTCTAGTGTTCCTCACGGCGGACGCGGGATTATTTGTGGTTTGCTGTTCGTGAGTGCTCATAGTGAGTTTTTAGAGAATGTGGTTGCGTAAGCGTCCCAAGGATAGCGCCACTTGTTAGTACAAAATTCATGTCGGGTGTTGAAGTCCTTTGTCGGGCCGGGGCACCAAACGACTTGGGTATTTGATCATGTACTAGAGCAAGAGAAGTGATGATTTTCTGCACAATTGAAAGTAAACCGTTAGCCTTACCGTGGGGACGGACCCCACGATTAGACTCTGGCGTAAGAGTAAGTATTCATGTTGTCAGAGTATATGTCAGAGAATAAGGATTAGTGTGTGTGTGTGTGTACCTTTTGGGGTGTACTATGACTCCTATTTATAGGTGTCTAGTACTAGGGTTCCCTAGTATTTTGGATGCTTTGGTAGTGGCCGAAGTGGGTCCCTTGTCCGGCAAGGTTCCGCGGTAATCGTGCGGACAGCCGCAGACGGATGGTCCTAAACTGGATCCGCGGACGGATCGCTGGGTCGGGCCGTGGCCCATGTAAGATTGGGTTTTACCTCGGCCAGTTATTGACAAGTTGGGCCCAGAAGCCCAAATAATAGTGTGGCCCAAGCCCAAAGGTTTGGTATACTTGGTATACGTCATCAGTAACATTAAACTTGGGGGCTATAATGGTATGATAACACCATTTACATTATCTTTTTTGATATTGGCCTGACATTATTGTATAATACATGTCACTTCTAACTGGTACCCAAATTATTATATGTACCGGAGTATCAGTGCTCAGACATCACACAGTGATATAAGCTTCATGACTAGATATCCAAACATCTTAGTTGAGTTTTATTTTAATAAGCTTCATTATCCGTTGATATTGCATCCGGATGATGTATATTTGAGCCATCTTTCTAATAAGCAACTTTTATATGGAGTACTAAACTCCATGTTCCATAAATTATACATGGAATAGAGATGTTATAAAAATATTTCCCACTCATTTATCACTATGTATTAATCTACTCATACTTTTTCTTTGGCTATCGCCTCTTATGAACATGATGAAAGTTATAAAAGTTTTTCTTAGGATAATTAAGTATATAAGTTTAATGCTACTAATACAATATAGCATCATTAAACTTGGGGGGGCTATAATGGTATGATAGCACTATTGACTACATCCTTTTGATACTAGCCAAACATTTATTTTTAACACACGTGAAATACTACTTTACCCTGCTTAAAAAGGTATACGTGTAAATGTTTTTTATGAAACAACGGCCAGGTAACCCCAATTAACTCTGTGCGAACAAACAAAGTTCATTGCACACAAATATCTCCGGATATAAAGAACACTTAGAAAATATACATCAACCCATCCTCGGAAACCAACTCGCACTTATGAATCCTCAAACTCCTTAAATCCTTACCACGTGATCTCGCCAATAACTCAAGATCCTTATCACCAATAGCCATACCACGGATATGAAGCGCTTTCAAAAACTTAAAGTTAACGGATATTTCTACGATCCATTGGGTGATGTCCATATCCAAAAATAGTGCAAAATCCTTATGAGGAAATCCCTCAAGTGTTAGGGACTCGATAAAAGGGAATCTTTGGTTTACACGAGACGGGTTTTGGGCGTAATGGGTGTGGACAGTTAAATGGTTACCGTATATGGATCAAGTTCGTATAGTTTACGGGAAACTGAAGAAATAGAGTTAAGGTCATTGCCATCGTGTATGTAAGGTATAACACAGCTAAACACTTGTTCCATATATACCTTTAAAGGAGGGTTTTAAATATCAACTATCATAATACCTAAATTTGAAACATAAAATAACATTAATTGAACAAGAAATGAGAATCAGTCTTACCGGTGTTATTTTGGGGGATTTTGAGTCGCCGGAAATGGAGAGGTTTTTGGTACCTATTTTTCAGTTTGGTGCTGTTTGGGTTTGCTTTATTTATTTTTCTGGGTTATCTATTTTTCAGATGGGTATTTTAGAGAGATATTAAGGACGAAAATGAACTCAAAGTTTTCTCACAACAACGTTGCCTGTAATTTCTGAACTATCGGATGAAACGTGCAATTTGACCAAACCACAAGGATGATTTTTTCAATTTACTCTAATTTTTATAAATTATCTTTAGTATAAGAATTTGAAAAATATATAAAAAAAGGTTTAGTTAGTAACTTAGTTAGTCGATTTATACATGAAAAAGAGGGTTTTCTTTAGTTGTCTTTGTTGACGTAAATATTTTCGTTTTTTTAAACATGTCTTAAAAAGTCTATAAAAGAAGTCTATTAAAACGTTTCGTCGTAATTTTTTTTAATATTCTCGTAGTAATAAAAATAGTAATAATAATAATAGTAACATTTTTCTTATAGTAGTTAGTTTATTTTTCTTTTACGTCAATTAAAAAAATACAAAAAGATTTGTATATTAACGTTTTCATTTAGTTTATCATTTTATTTTTATTTCCTATGACGTTTTGAAAATCGCTCCGGGTTTGTATAAACTCGCGTTCTTACGGTAAACAACTCGTTAGTCCGTTATACGAGCTCAAACGTAAAATTAAAAAAAGAGTAAACTGCAAAATACATCCTTTTGGTTTCATGTTTCTCACGAAATACATCCCTGATCGAAACTATTAGCAGTTTACACCACTCGTTAGGCAAACGTTTGCCTAACGAGGGGTGTAAACTGCTAATAGTTTCGATCAGGGATGTATTTCGTGAGAAACATGAAACCACAAGGATGTATTTTGCAGTTTACTCTTAAAAAAAGGACTAAACCCGAAAAGACACCAATTGTACCCCTCGAAGTCGAATCACCGGAACCTCATACCAAACAACTGTTCATCGAGGAACTTTTTGTCATAACGTCCAAGATCAACATATTTGAAATGAAAGTCGAAACACCACACGATTCCCCACTCGTAACCGTCATTAATCCCGATGACCAACCCATATGGTCAAGCACTAGGACCGTTGTTCCAACACCTAGTTCCGCTATTATCCAACTCCCTATTCCAAACATTTTCTTTATCAAGGGTACCCACAGGCATATGATTCAGGATATTCAATTCGATGGGAGAATCCGGTCTGATCCTCACCGACACGTAGTTGATTTTCTTGAAATTAGTAACCTATTCCAATATGGTGAAAATCAAGAGGAAGTGGTTAATTTGAGGACTTTTCCTTTCTCGTTATCCGGAGAAGCTAAGACTTGGTTGAATGAATTAGATGAGGGGACTATTACTTCATGGAATAAATTTAAGAGGATCTTTTGTTAGCCGAACTATTTCTCCTCCAGAAACATCCAAATTACAGACAACTCCTAAATGCATTCATAACTTTCACCAACTCAAATACGAAACTTTCATTGACGTGTGGCTCCGTATGAAAGAAGTGCTTCGCACTTGTTAAGGACACGGTCTAACCACAGGTGCGATAATTCAAATATTCTATCTTGGTTTAAACAATCCAACACAAGGACTCCTCGACACCGGAGGAATATTCCTCTACAAAAACTTTCAAAATACTCGAGGAAAAGGTCCTTCTCAAGCTCGATTTCTCGAAGGAGGCTCAAAACGAACCCAATCTGAAACCATTGTTTCCATTGGTGGAAGCAACGTCTATTCCAATCACGTCATATTGATGAAGAAATTCAAAGCTCTCGCCACACTTATCGATTCTAAATTCCTAAAAATTAGAGGAGACCTTAAGGATATATGAGACGGTTGTAAAGACAACCACGATTCACATATCTACATGAGTGATGACACGCCGATGTGTAATCCTATGGAAGTGAATTACGTCCAAGGATATCATGACCGAAAACCCATAGACTCGTACTCCTATCCAAGCCATAACCCAAATCGTAACTTTCCTCACTCCTGACACAGAATGCCACATCCATCGCAATATTTCCAAATGCCTAAAGCCTCGACGAATGATATGATGAGAGAATGGATAGCTATACTGATTGAAGCGAATAAGAATATGAAGAACCAGTTATGTTGAATTAGGAGCCGTAAAACTAATTAAGGATAAGGAACCCGCCAGCATGATCCAAGACTGGAGAGCATTGAGTTTTCTAGAAAAGAAAATCCACACGTACAAACTTCCTTCGAGACAACACAAAGCCCAAAGTCTGCAAGATGTTCGTAGATGAGAGATAATAACCACCCCTCAACCGTAACGAGAATGATAAGGTTTGATGTTGAATTTAATCAAGGAGAAACGAGACTCACCCAATCCCATAATACAAAACTCGAGAGCTAATTAATTCAAACTCTCCAACCGAATCACCTTTTTCTCAAGGATTGCACTCGTCATATTCCGTACACTCATGAGAAGAAGTTTGAGCACGATGTATTGTCGAATCATGTTAGGGGGAGGAGTTTAATAAATTTGACGGCATTGGAATTGGGGGATTAAAAGAGAAGGAAATAAAGAACGATGAAAAGTGTATGCCAAAAGAACCCAACAAAAGTTGAATTGGAATGGAAAAGTGATTCTTCTAGGCGAAAACGCTTATCAATATCATTGGCACCCAGCAAGTAAGAACCCCTACTGGAAGCGTATCATCAAAGAATCCTAAAACCGGAGGAAGGGTCCAATCAAAAAACGACATCGTAAATAAATTAAAACGCATCTCGGAAGCAACCAAGGTTAATAAATGTTTTTTATTTTAATATTTTGAATAAACTTGTACACCCTCAAAAAAACCCTTTTCAACTTTAAAAATCTTAAGTGTGGGGGCGTTACATGCTTGTAATGTTTAATATATTATTGTGTGCATCTTGATTTTTGTTTGTTTTGTTTTTGTTTGAATAATTGTAGCAAGTGATGGATGAGGATGCTTGGAGATGAAATCGATTGATCTCACACGCTTATGCTAGCATTTGCGTAGCATTTTATCATATGAGTTTCGATCCGCGATTATTTTCCCAGGAATTCAAGTTCTTGATTGAAAATTGGCGATTTAAAAACTTTTATTGTATGAAAATTGTAATTCTTCAAGCATTTTTTGAAGCTACGTTCTTGATGATCATCTCCTTATAATCAACATTGAGGACTTTAGCAACATATATGCCACTTTTATAATGCAACCTCATCATCATAGTTTGATATAAATATTTATATTTTAATCTAAACCTTAGAAAAACAACTAGTCAAAAACTAACAAATTCTTATCCCAGCCACAAACCAGAAGTTAGCTAATAACGTAGTAGTTAAAGTTGAGGTGTTACCTTTGAATAAAAACCAAAAGAATACAGAATCGTGATTGACCAATCAATCGATCAAAACTCAAAAGTATTATTAGTTGTATAGGGTTTTTTTTTTCGTGTTTGTTGGACTTTTGTATATATAGACTAGAAAACTGGTCATTTGGAAACTAATGAACCGTTCTTAATCTTGCATAAAAACTAAAAAATGTTAATACATGGACTTTTGGAAATCTGGTGTCTCTGTTTAGGCCTGGTACGTCAGCCCACGGCTCTCTTTATTTTGGGCTTATTCTTCATTATACTAAGTCATTTCTTGTTTACACCAAAAAGTAACCTTAGAATTATATGACGTATGTCAATGATATAGAATCTAAAGAGAACTAATAAAATAAAAAATGCATGGTCAAACTATATTTTGCACAAATAGCATCAAGGTGTTCTTGTGTAAGAGCACATTTGAGGATGTAATACTGCCCATAATAAAAGAGAAGCAAAGAGATTAACCTGAATCAAAACGAACTGGTAGAATAGGGAAGGGTGTGCAACTAGAAAACCTTGAAATCTATCAACAATGGTGGAAAAGTGAAAGAGATGAAAAAAGAAACAGTAGGGCATGAATCGACTATTTATACCCATGGTGTATTTAAATCAGGTAAAGGTAAGGTGATGACACGTGCCAAGACACTTCTCAATCAACGGTACAAAGGAAAAGTAAAAAGATAACGATAACAGCTGGACATAGGACCCAGGCGGTCAAATCACGAAGAAGATAAAGGGCCACGAAGAGCCCACGTAACCAACGACAAACTGCCAAAACGACGCAAATAGACGCGGAACAAAAGAAAAATCAGATCACGGAACTCTAGTCTAGTAATACTCACCGCACGCTATAGTCGTACCGCGTACAGTAAGCAAACTAGACTGGGAGGACTTGACGTATAGTATGAGCACCAAGCTTACTGGGCTTAATTCATAATATACGCATATGGGCCCAGGCCCAATACAACAAATAGCCTGACTGCTAAGCCTGACAAGGGCCACGCTCCGGATATTTCAAAGACGCGCGTGAATATCTTCAAAGCCGCACCCGTTGCATCTCCGCGGACAAACACTGACCGCGGAAGAACACTCGTTAGAGTAAATTACACCGTTCGTCCCTTTGGTTTAGGCCAATTCCCTAATCTCGTCCCTATTTTTTTTTTTTTTTGCGTGAATCGTCCGTATTTCGAAACTATGTAACACCGTTCGTCCTTATCTCAAGAGATAGGGACGAATGGTGTTACATAGTTTCATGCCAAAAACATGAGATAGGGACGAACGGTGTTACATAGTTTCGAGATAAGGACGATTCATGCAAAAAAAAATAGGGACAAGATTAGAGATTTGGCCTAAACCACAAGGAAGCTCGGTGTAATTTACTCTTAATGTTATTATACATAATCATCATTATATGCGGATAAACGTCTGATGCAAGAAATAGGCAAATGGCTTATATTACCGACCAAAACTTTTTGACCAACAAAATCAAAACTTGAGTATAATGGTGTGAAATACGCTTAGGAAAATGTGGTTGTAATTTAAAGGTGAAGATTCGGACTTGGATTACAAAGAAAATAATATATGTGAACCATACAAATGTATTATTTTTTTGAAATTGTGTCAAAGTGAACCATACAAATGGTATGATTATGAAATGTGTCAAAGTTTTACATTTTCTTGAATAAAACTTGACATGCATACTATCTGCTTCTCTGATTCTAGAAGTCATTGTCATGACTTTACACATCCAAACAACCCTATAATCATACCAAAAGTATGCACGTAAGCTCTATTAGTCAACATTGAAAGTCAAGTCAACATTCAAACATTCAAGTCAAGTCAAGACATTTATTAGTCAAAACATTTATTATTCATTAATTTGTATTGGGCCTAAGCCCATGGTAATCATTTCAGAATGTACTCTTGTACTGTTATCAATAATAATCAATGAATCAAATTAGCTTTCAATAAGCTCTAGCTATGGAGTAATATCTTGATAGAAGTAAGTGACAATGTGACATAAATAAGATCCACAACAACACATGATGATCGACTAAATCATTCCATTTATTGCAATATCACCATGCAACGATATCAGATTGATGTTTGCAAATCATGACAACCATGCAACGATAAACGCTTTGGACTACAAATAATAAAGAAGATGCACTTAGTAACTATACAACTTTTGATGTAAAATGTAGAGGTGGGAGTTTGTTGCATTGGGTCTAAACCACTACATAATAACATAACTGATATGTGAGAGTTCACAAACCCGGCCAAACCCGCGAAACCCGTTCATACCCTGCAAAACCCGCCCCAAATCCGGTCATACCAGACCACACTCGGCCAAACCCGGTCATACCTGGCCCAAACCCGGTCATACCCAGCCAAAACCGGCCCAAACCTGGTCATATCCGGCGGCCCGGTCAAAACCCGTTCATACTCGGCCATACCCGGTCCAAACCCGTTCATACCCGGCCCAAAAACGGTCATACTCGGCATACCTGGCCAAACCCGGTCATACGAGGCCCAAACCCGGTCATACCCGGTCCAAACCCGGCAAAATAAAATGTAGAAACTAATGAACATAACAGATGGTGAAATGAAATGTAGAAACATAAAGTTTCAAATTTTTATCACCATTTACCCTAGGTGGTTAAAAAACGTAAGGGTATAATCGTCACGAAATATATACAAAAGTCAAAATGTTCGCTTTAATATAAAAGAAAAAGAAGGTTACACATAACAATAAAACTGGAGAAGCTAGATATATTTTTTAATTTGTTATTATCCGTATTTACGTTTTGTTGTTAATCTTGCGAAAACGTTGATAACCGGTAACATTGACTAGTTTAGGTGC
>BQNB010193771.1:0-11508 GCA_026074375.1 Tanacetum coccineum
GATAAGCTTGACTTGAAAAGCTGTTTCTAGTTGTTCATTTAAGTCCTAATTCAGTTGTTAGTGCATTTCAAATTAGTGTCCGTAGTATTTAAGCCTTAATTTGCAATTTTAGTGTCAAAACCAAAGAAAGAAAACCAAAACAAAAAGTTTTATTTTGTTAAGCTGTCACTTTGATAGCTTATTTTCATACCTTATTTACCTTTCAAAATACTTTTTGAGTCTTAATTTGTGTTCTCTAGTGTCAAAACTAAATATGTTTTCAGGTTGTAATGTCATAAGGATCCAATAGCTTATCTTAAAATAAGCTTAAAGTTTCTACTTCAGATGTACTTTGCAAAAGCAAAAGTGAGTTTTCAGTTCAAATTAGCTTTTTCTTAAGTAATTTTGTAGCTTAAGCCGAATTTCAAAATAAATTTCAAAAGTTGTTTTGAGCTCTTTGTTGGACATTAATTAGCTATTGCGTACATAAAAAGCTGTAAGGATCCATTGATACAACTTATTGTGAGCTTATAGTTGGGAGTTTAGGAAAAAAATTCATATCCTTGTCCTTGATATCTGTTTTTGCTTTATTGAGCTTTTAAGCTGATTCCTTTTAGCTTATTGTGGTTTAAAGGGGGTTTTTAGGTTAAGAAGAGTAGATAAGCATAGTGTAAGCTTTTCCCAAGAGCTTGTCTAGCTTTCAGTAGTTTAGTTGAGCTTTAAGTAAAAGCTTAGCAGTACTAACACTAAGTTAGTACTGTTTGAGCTTATTTGGAGATTTCAGGCTTATTAGTTATTCTCTAGTAGCTTATTAGGTTAACTTTTAGTCGTAGATTGCTTATTTGGTCTTGTTCAAGCCTTAATTTATTTCTAAGGAAATTCTCTGCTCTTTTTCTTTCCACTAGAATTGTTTAGCTCAACTGTCAAATTCTTCAGCTTAATTAGTGCTTATTTTTTTATTTAAAAGTTTGCTTTTAAAAATTTTCATAAGATAAAAATAATAATAATAACATATATAAAAAGTGAGGGTGGGACTCGAACTCTGGACCTCACCCTTAAACACACACACGCTTACCACTTTGCTTCATCTGCTCATCCGCCAATTCTTTCACACACTTTCCTTTTAACACCATTTTCTTTTTCTATTTTCTTTTGCAAGCCGTAGCTTATTTATAAGCTTTTTGGACTTTTTTGTTAAGCTCACTACAAGCTCTTATTTTTCATAGCTCAGACTTTCAATTTTACACTTCTTATAATTTTTCTAGATTTTTAGGATTAAGATTACTATTTTTAATAATTTTTCTTTATTAAAAACTTTAAAAAATTATAAAAAATACAAAATAATCAAAAATATAAATCTGTTTTAGAAAATTTTCTTTTATCATAAAGTTATTCAAGGAATAATTAGGATTTGTTTCGTAGGGTCATTATTTCGTAAATCACTTTCACAAAACAGGATTCCGTCCCCGTTCTTTTTCCCTCGTTTTTAGCTTAAAACCACTTTTGTTTTAGTTTTCCTTAGCTTTTTATCCTTTTAATTAGTCATTTAAGAGTTAGAAAATAGCAGAAAAATAATTTTAGGATGTTTTTTTAATAATTTAGATTTAATTATCGTGTTTATTTAATTCCCGTATGGTTTAGATTGTTTGAATTGTTTAATTGTTAGTTTAATTGCTTCTAATTGCCTTATTTGTTTGCTTATATGTTGAAATTGTTGTTTTAATTAGTAGATATAGATAATCAAATCAATCTTTGTTTCCAATTTAAATTATTGTCCGAACAACAAACGTGGTTTCAATTTCACAAATCGTTGGGGAATAACGACCCGGGAATAATACTTCCCGGTTAATATACGTATTATAATATATATATTTTTGTGAAGATTTTCCTTTTTACCTTTGCCCTCAAGGGTAATTTGAATTTTTCCTTCATATTAATTTTTTATATTTACGGTGTTGCATTAACTTAGACAAATCAATTTTTTGCGGCGTTGCCGGGGATTTGTGATTAAGATTCTCTCGTTTAAAGTTTGTTGATCGTGATTTGAAGAACCTTTCATTTTCAAAAGTTACGCTTTTATAAAATAAAAAAAAGTAAAATATAAAAAGTAAAAAATATTTTTCTTTTCTTTTAGTATAATTATCATATAAAAAAAAAATAAAAAAAAAATCTAAAATATAAAAATTGTCCATAAAAAAAAAGTTGGTAAAAGAACACCAACAAATAATACCTTCAATTGAGGTATTATCCATTAATAAGTTCTCAACTCGAATCAAAGATTTAAAAACTTGCCTTTTGTGACACTTGCGATATACGGCTCACCTCTAAAAAGTAAAATTTTTAGAGAGCTACCGTGAAGCTTGTTGATTATTAGGTTTAAGTTATTCGATCTCGTTTTGTCTTTTAATAAAGTATATTAAACCTAAAAACCCAAAAATAATCTTCCTTTTCTTCTTATCTATTTAATTCTTTTCATTAACCCTCTATATTATTTAATTCTTATGGCGTCACTCGATTATCGTTTGAACCCCCTCTTCTCGATTAAAGAATGCTCGTCTTGTGGAGCTTTGTACACTGCAGACTTTTGTTGTTCAAAAGGAGGTCTTGAAGACAAGATTCTTGCTCCTAAACCCCCTCAGAATTGTGCAACTTGTGGAGACCCGATTGATGGTCTATATTGTCAACCTTGTGCTTTTGTGCGAAAGTGTTTGAATGAGGGTTGGTATACAATTCATGATAAAAATGAATTCTAAACACTTTCGAGTCATCCAATGACAACACTAACATTGTTAGTGCACCTCAAGAGCCATTCGTCTTCAATCAAGACCCCGGTCAAAATTCTTCACGAAGTCCTCCACACATTGACCATCACTGTTGTTACGAGTGTGGTGATTCGTCTGACGATATCTTTTGTCAACGATGTACTTGTAAGTCTTGTGGGAAAGGTGCTCATTATGGTTACAATTGTCCACCGCAAATTCCGATTATCTCTAATCCAGAACCATGCTACAATCAAAACCTTAATGAGATCCTACAAAATTTGCAAAGTTTGCAACAACAATGTCTTTTAGGTACATGCCAACAATGTGGTTGTAATGAATATGATGGAGTTTGTTTTTATTGTACTATTGGAAATGGAACACCAATCACTTTTTCAACTCCGTACTCTTCTAACGATTCTCCAAATTTTGCAAACCACCCTCCACAAAATTTTCAAAATTTTCAACAACAATATCCTTGTTGTGAAAATTGCGGGGGATCTCATGAAACTTTTCAGTGTCAACCAATGAATGAAGACTATTATCATGAACAAAATTCTTGCTATGATCCTAATTCTTTTGGTTCTGGCCAAATTCAACCCCCGCAATATACCGTCAATCATCCAGTCTTCAATGCTCAAAATGAGCTTATAGAGCAAATGACATCCCTATGGGATATGGTTGGTCAATATATGCAAAAGAAGGAAAAAGAAAAGCGAATTGCGGAAGAGCAAGCGGCTAAAGATCGATATTGGAAGATTCCCATTTGCTACAATAATGACGACGACGAGGAAAGTTCTATTCCCTTGAAAGATGTTATTATTTCTGGACTTCCTCCGTGTGTTGCAGTCACACCCATTTTATTAACCGAGGAGCCCGTTGACTCTCTCATAATGGAGGATGAGCATCTTGACACTATTCCAGCAACGGAATTGAACGAAGTAATAAAGTCTAGTGTTGAGATCCTTGTCCCAATCCCAAGATAGTTCAAGGGTATTCCCAATAATATGTGTGATGTGCCTTTTCGTGATAATTCTTCGCCTCTTGACATTTCAAAAGATCAATTTGAGGGTTTCTCTGATTCGAACGATGATTCTACTTCGATTGATGATGATTCTTTCTCTATTGACGACATCGATTATGTTGAGGCATCACCTCCCGATTCTTAGCTCGTCAGCTTAGAGGAGGTGAAGTATTTTCACACGGAAGATGGAGAGATTGAGGACGATATTCTTCATGAAAAATTATTGAAAATCAATCTTCTCATTGCTAAGATCGAAGCAATTAATTCTAATCCACCTCTATCTTCTGATTTTGTAACCAAGTCTTCCTTCACATCTCTTAACCTTTTCTTGGAGGAGACTAACACCTTTGATAATTCTTTACCCCAAAAAATCTGAAACTATTCCTACTTTAAAATCTAAAGAGATAGTAGTGCAGTACCACTACTCATTCTGATTATTCTCTTCCGAATCATGAAGTTTTCTATTTTGATGACGATCATATTGAAGAGAATAGTAGTAGCAGTACCACTACTCATTCTGATTCTTCTCTTTATAAATATGATTCGTTTATCTTTGATCTTTCGATCGATCTGTTTCCTCCTGCCGATAGGAGTGACGTTTATCATGAGCAGTTCGCTGGTGAACTCGCTCACATCATATCTCCACCGGAGTATGATCATTTCTACTTTAAAGATTGAGCCCGAACTGGGCAATCTTACTATGGATAGTGGAGGAGATAATTTTGAATAAACCGCAAGAGAACCAAGAGTTTCATGTGCTAATATTTGCTCACCCATCAACCCATCACCTGGAACTGGATTTATCATTCTTTCTAGAGATTCCCTCTTCGCTTATGTTTATGGATCTTTTCTTCCTTTTACACTCACATATCTTTCGATCTCCTCCATATCTCTCATTTACGGGAATGAAGATACCATTTTTGACCCCGGCATCCCCATTTATCATTCTTTTATGCCGGGTATATCTCATCGGAGTGGAACTTTCATGAAATTCAATGTTTATCCAAACAACTTGAATGAAAGTCCAATGGAGATTTTATCTTCCACTTGCTTCCCTATGGACCAATGAATTCGGGGTCGAGTTGAGCTTATGACTCGGTTAACTAAAACAAGCGCTTCGTGGGTGGCAACCCATGCTTATCTATTCTATCTTCTTTCTTATTTCTAATAAGTGTTGTTGTGATGAGGCTCGCCTCTACCATTTTCGTGTTTGTGTTTTGTGGTTTATTGTCCAGGATTGCCCGGCTAACCACTTAGCATAATTTCCATTATGTACCTGAGCAGCAGTAACTTCTAAGAATCCATGAAATCTTTTAAGTCCCAACAAGAAATATCGTGACAAGTAAAATTAAGATACTAAAGAGAACCCGCAAGACTCCGATATAACGTTAGATCAGAAATTGGATCACCATCATCTCCCAGCATAGACTCAGTATCAATAGGAGTCTGACTAAGATTACAACCAGCCATGTGAGCCCTGTCAAGAATATTAATAGCATACTTACACTGCGTTAAAAATGTAACATTTCTCAATTTTAGGTCATTTTTACGACTCCTATTATTCATCACTATTTATTTTGGTCTGATACGTGTTTACTGTTAAATTAACTTTTAAGCTAAATCGTGTAGACTAGAAATAATCATTTAATGTAAACGGTCATCAAAATAAATTAAGGTTTACATCAACCAAGTAATATATAATTATTAAGAAGATAATTATTAACTTTGAGTATTTTACTTTTATTGGTTACGTAAAAGGTTTACGTTTCGCAATAAAATACATTTGGACACACCTCGGAAATACCTAGACTTACCTAGACTCAAACCAAGACCCACTTTTAAACCTTAAGACAAAAATTAAATCAATTTTGTGTATATAACCCACTAGGGGCCGGTTATGAGTCTAAAACAATTAGAAAATCTCCAAATGATTCCTTAAGAACTAGTACAAACCTTTTTCAATTAATGTTAGTCCTTAATGTTCCTAGTTAAGCTATTACACAATGGGTAAAGACCACTTTGGATCCATTTTCTTTGTGATGTCGCGGCTAATAACCAAACCAACACACACTTTACCTAGAAATTTTCCAAATGATCCTTAAGTACATGTACAACTAAGTGGTAATTAAAACTTGTACAACATGTCCCTAGATTTAGCTAACATGCAATGGTTAATAACCATTTACTCTCCTTTTTCACTTGGATGCCCGGCCACAGGCATGTATATACACAATTCATAAGATTTTCATAATCCTAGGTGAATCATGTACCAAAATCCTTATAATTAAGGATGGTACTTTATGCTTTTAACAAAACAAGGTGTGATTAACTGAAACCAGAAAACCACTAGGATATAGGGCACAGTTTGGTTTGTTATGTGACTAGGAAAGTTACCTAGCTTCTTTGCCAATAAATACACACACACCCTTACCATTTTACACTCTTACAACTCACACTCACTCAAATAATAATCATATATACTCCCGGTTCTCTGTTGTGTGACTAAGGAAAGTTTACGCTTTCATAGCTCTTCATATCTGCCATTATCTTATATATTAACACACAATATAAAACCCTACTAACCAATTATCATACGATACACTCTTCAATACCACTTATACATAACAAAAAAGAAGAAAATAAATCAACAAAATCCAAGAATTAAAATAAAAAAAACTCATAAACCGAAATAAAAGAAATAGGAAATAAAAAGGAGTAAAAAACACATCATCAATATGAGGACTAATAACCATAATATAATATCCCTTTCTTTGTTCATGGGGGGGGGGGGGTTGGGGGGGGGGGGGGGGGGGGGGGGGTGGGGGGGGGGGGGGGGGGGGGTTCACAAACCGCAACCACAACACCCTCATGAACACTTAGCTACTTTTCGAGGTAATTAGTCGAGGGGGATCGAGATTCTTAGTTTTCTAAGTGCTTACTTATAGCATTGCGTGAGGACACGGCAATATCTTAGTATGGGGGATTTTGGTATGTGTGTAATTACACATACCTTTTACCTAATAAATCGACCATAAATGACCAAAAACGCACATAAAATGCCATAAATATGCTTGTTTTTGTGTTTGTACTGTGCAGGTACCAGATATTCACTAAATGACAAAAATAGAGCTAAACCGGACAAAACTAAGCACGGAACTGGAAAGAGTGCAAAAAACTAAGGCCAAAGGTACAAAAGGATTGGAAACAGAGCTGAAACGGACATTTCCGGATCGACTCGACAACGTTTGTGCATTTAATGAAGTCAAGACGAAGTCAAAGTCAACCCCAGGATACGGCATTAGAAAGAGCATGGAAAAATGAACCCGTACCCATTTTAGTGGGCCGGGTCGGCCCACTATATTTAAATAAAACCCTTTTAAACCCTTAAAACCCCCTTAACGGTGTTAACATATAAACCCTTTCCCTTTTACACCGTTAGTCCTTCAAGTAATAACATTGTGAGTCCAAAAGGACTAACAGTGCAATATCCACCTAACTCCAAGGTCCAACTATGAATAAAACAAGGACGATGGATGTAATACAAGCATACACATTCAGGGACCAAACTTGCCAAATCTACAAACTTCACCCTACACAAAACACTGTACATCTTCCTCCTTTCCCGCCACTTCCCTTTGGCACTATTTACCTATCGTTTTCACCCCACCTGCAACTAAACTCCAAAACACTACAACCCCACTCCACAAACAAACAAAGACATGTTGGCAATCCCCTAAACGCCCATTGGCTATGAAAAAGAAGGGTTGAGATCGTTTGGCTTGGGCACCACTCAAGATAAAGGGCTAAGATTGATTTGGGTTCTCCTCACACAGAAAACACAACAAGCACACATCAAAGGGCAAAGGCGACTATATAACTGTGTGTCTTTCACACAGTGAGGTTATCTAGTTTTTATTTAGGAGTAGTTTTTAGTTTTACTTTTTATGTAATTTAAAATTCTGTCATTTTTATTTAAAAAAGCATTGTACTCTCTTTTTAAGTTAATGAGAATTTAATTTCTGTTTTAATTCAAAGTGCTCCTTAAATTTTAGTTTGTATTATTCAGTATTGTTGGAAAATCTTTAAGTCTGTTATTTTTTGTTATAATATATAAGATTACACAAATAAGCTTCTTAATAGCTTATTTGTGTAAACTGCTCACTTATTAAAAAGTTCACTCAGAAAGTATCAAGAAGAAGAAGGGTATTCTGTTTGCAGGTTATTGGATGAATAAGTAATTTTTGATGGCTTATTTGGGTTCATAGTGCTTATTGGTAAGCTATAGGTTCATTTAAAAAGCTGTTTGGGGTCTAAGATGCTGGATAAAAGCTAAAGGACCCTTGAAAGTTTCTTTTTTAGTTTTGCTTATTTTTAAGCACTTGTTTATTTACTGCTTATACCTGCTTACTCATGCTTATTTTGTGCCTATGCATGCTTATTTTACCTAATGTCAACTTCAGATGTTAAGTTTTTAGTTGTAAAACAGTTAGTTTAGGTTTTAATGAATCTGTCATAAAATAAGCTGTTTAGTCTAACTTACCATTAAGTGCTTATTTTTCCTTAATCTTTACTTATTTATCTTTTATTTGCTTAGCTTTAAATCAGTCTTTATAAATTTCAGCTTAACTTTAACTTTCGAAGTCTAAAAATTGTTTTTGAGATTTTAAAGGGGTGTTTAGATTTAGGTTTTAAGTTAGACAAAAATCTGTTTTGGTCAATGTAGTGTCTCCAAACCAGTTTTAAATCATCTGATGTTAGTCTTAGATCATGTTTAGTTAAGTTTTAATCAAGACTTCAAAAGTTTTCATGTTTTCATATGAATATGTTCAATTCTGTGGTCAAATTCAAGTTTTAGCATGCATAAGTTTGATCTTTGGTTTTAAGGGTTTAAGTTGGTTTTTTTTATGCTAAAAAGGGTCACCTAAGTGAGCCAAAGATCTGGTCAAAAGGGTTGTGAATCTGTTTTATATGTTTAAGAGCAAATGGGTCAAAACTGTCTAAAATTTCCTATTTATGGTTCAGTTTTCTCCCATTTCTGATCTCACTTTTAGGTTAGTTAAATTAGGTTTTAGGTTATGATTTTTTTGAGCATAAGCTCATTCGAGGGTGAACTAAATCTGTTTGAGGTCTGTTTTAAGTTTTGAGCTTATTTGATAAGCTAAAAAGTAGGCTGCAAAAAGCACAATTTGGCCAAAAAGCCAAATTCCCTCTATGACAGTTTGCCTTTACCCTTGATTTCTTGCCTTTAAATTGTTTAGATTCTTGATTTTATGGCTTAATAATGTAGTTTAGGTGTTAATTTACTTAGGTTCTAGTTTTTGTAGCTTATCTTGAGGATTAACTAGCTTAATTTTAGGTTTGGATAATGTTAAAATCTGTTTTGATGTTAGTTCTGCTAAGTTTAATGTTAGTGCTGGTAGGCTTATTTAAGCTTAATTCTGTGGCTTATAATGTTTAAGTTAAGCTTAGGTTTGCTTATTAGTTCCCTTAGATTTAGTTTGTAGCTTATCAGGCCTTAAGTCTAGCTTTTATAGCTTATTTGGTTTTTGCAAAATCACCATAGTTAGTCATTGTAGTTTTAAAATAAAAACTTAAGAACTGTCATCTTTAAGCTCATTTTCTGAGCTTATTGTAGCTTTTCAAAAATAATCTCAAGTTTTAAAGTTGTTAGTTTTCAGCTTATTTATAACTTTGTTTTTAAAGTTTTTCAAAAAGAAAAAAAAGGGAGTAGGGAAGTCAGGGGTGAGCAAGGCTCGAACCCCTGACCTCTACCCACTCAACCTTTATAGCACCTCACACACGCACACACAAACCAACTGCCCTAGGGTCTTTTTCAATTCTAGTTTACAAAATTTATTTATTAACCACATTTTAGTCATTTTGCTTATCCAGCTTATTTAGCTTATTTCGTAGCTTATTTAATAAGCTGGGTTCGCCATTTTATTTTTCATAGATTCAGAGATCTTCAAAGTACTTTTTGTAAATTTTTCAGATTTTTCTCATTTAGTTTACTATTTTTAATAATTAATTTTCATTAAAACTGTTTTTAAATCATAATAAATAAAATAAAAGTCAAAAAAATATAATTCTTTTTTTCAAAATTTTCTTTTATCATTTAGGACCTAGGAAAAATAAATTTGCATCCGTAGGGTTAAAATTTTAGAATTTTGTTTTTTAAAGAACGAGATTGAATCCCGTTCTTGTTTTCCGTGTTTTTAAGCTTAAATCGCTTTCGTTTTTAGTCTAGTTTTCTTTATTCTTACATTTTAGTCACTTAGGGTTAATTAAAAGTTAAAAAATCATTTTAGGTTTAAATTTTGATAATTTAGTTTTTTTTAAGTCGCGTTTTTTTAGGATTCCCGTTAACATTTTAGGATTTAACTTAAATTGCTTTCGTTTTAGGGTTTCTTTTACTTGTTTTTACATTTTTAATTGTAGAAATAGAATCTAATCAAATCTTTGATTATTCAAGCATATATTCCAAACCGATTCTCGATTTTCAAATTCACGCCTCGTTGGGACATAACGACCTGGGAATCATACTTCTGGTTTACTACAATTGAGATATTTTTGATTCTTATCCTTATATTTATATATTTATAAGTATATTATATATTTATTTATATATATATTTAAAAGGGGTTAGTCAGAAGCTTGTCAGGTTTTCATACGGGTTCACAAGGAATACGCGAGCTAAGATTGGGTATTGGAATAAGCTTTGAAGCTTTGGTTTGGTAAATTCGATCGTGTGTGCATTTGGTTTGCTTGACTAGCTCGAACAAGACACTTGGACCCTTTTGTAAGTCACATCTAAGCTTATACATTTTTATAGTATACTTGTTTCCTTGTTTTTGCTAGTCATTATGTCACGTAACCTATAAAGGATACGCTAATGTGAGATTAGGTAAAATGGGTACAAAACACTTTCTATTTTTAAGAAAAGTTTATGCTTCAAACTTCTATTATTCATACCTATTTCATTTCTAAAATGCCACTATTTCTTTATAAACGCTTAAACACTTATCATCCAAAACTATGAAGTAGCATTACATGCAATTGCGCCAAATCTTTCCATTGTCAACTAAACTCGTGAACAAATGGAATACTCATATCCAACAAAAAACCCATACTCAAAATGAGATGTCCATACACCTCAAAATGATATCATGCACATCTTATCACCTTAAGCACACATAAATCATATAGCACACACTAAACACATAAAATGAAACTTCTTCAGGCCATATCTAATGGTATAAGCTAACCTGCTCAAATCTCGCGCTTGTCACACTCCTTACTTGATTTTAAACACGTGAATTGGAAAGAGTTACAAATAGGTTTATAGGCCCTTAAAATCGTCTCATATAGTTTCTAAGTGATCTAAGGTGGTTCGTACCCTCTTTTTATTCAAAAGTTACACACTCAAAACCCTAAATTCGGGTTTGTATATATAAGAAAATCGATGTGACGGCGTCACATTTTAGTCGTGACACCGTCATAAAATGAATCTTCTAGATATGCATTTGAGTCGGTCCGGGCTGACGCCGTCTTGAAATATGTGACGCCATCACAAATTGTGACGCCGTCTCCAGGCTCTGTGAGCATAAATCTTCAAGAGTCTTGGTGCTGGTTCGTAATCTCGTCCGTTTCTTCTCCAAATGAGCCCAAGCCACGTGTAATCCATCCAAATGTCTTCTAAATGAGAAATACCTGAAAAGGAACGATTAAGTACCTATTTTGGGCATA
>BQNB010193772.1:0-11508 GCA_026074375.1 Tanacetum coccineum
CTTGACTTCATCTTCTTCCTAGTACCAAGTTTTCTCTTTCTGGTACGTTCTTCTTCTTTATTCTCCTCCTTGACTTCTTCTTTACTCTCCTCCTTGATCACTTCACTTTTAGAGGAATCAATTCCTTTTTCATTCATCCTTTTTATCAGTCTTTCATCTTCAGCAGACCCAATAGAAATGAAATCTTCATCTGACCTCTTAATCTTCTCATACAGGGCTTGTATTTCTTCAAACTTCTTGGTTTTCAATTCAGAGTGCTTGAAGTTTCCTACATGCTTCAAGTAGGTCATCATTTGATTTCTCAGTTGATTCTTTGTAGGTGGTCTGTTCCTGATGGCCTCTGATCTTTGTTGAGCAAGGAATTTTCTTTGAGCAGCAATTGTGTCATGAAGGAATTTTGCTCTTTCTTCTATTGTAAATTGCTCTCTTTCTTGTTCTTGAAGCTTCTCAGCAAGAAGTCTGTCAGCCTCAATTCTTGCCTTTATGTCATCAAAATTTCTTATGAGAGCTTCATTTAGCTTTTCTTCACTAATCTGTTTCTTTCATCTTCACCTTCCCACACTTCTTGTATTTTCCTACCATTTCTTCATCACTTTGCAAGCAGTTTAAATTTTCTCAGCTTCAGGAATACCAGTCAGCTTCACTTCATTTCATCCTCCTCTTATATTTTCTTTTTCCTTTTTCTTTGGGATCAATTTTTGGAAGAGCTTTAATGTCAGAAGTGAGCTTGTGAAGTAGGCTAGGTCTGTCAGTTTCTTCAATATCCTTAACTCTACACCTTTTCTCCTTCTCTCTTGAAACTGCTTTGCTTGACTCATGTTTGAGAAAACTTAGCGATTGTTTCATCATCTCCAAATATGTATAAGTAGGTGTTTGAGTAGTTTAAGTAGCACTTCCTTCTTTAGTATGATCATCAGTACCTTTACTTTGCTCATCGGTACTATCTTTTTGCCTGTCGGTACTAACTTTGGATCCGTCAGTACTAACTATTGGTCTGTCAGTACTAACTTTCTCTTGTCAGTAACTAACTTTCTCCTTGGTCCGTACTAAGTACATCTTCATACTAAGTACATCTTCACATTTTCCTGCCTCTTTCACCCACTATATCTCTTGTCCTCCAACATCTTGACATTCCCCCCTCAGTTTTTCCATATAAGCCAATGTATCTTCAGGAATCTTATCAAATAGAGGGATCCTCTATGGACTAAAGGTTCCACCTTTAGTAAACTTCCTCCATTTTAAGATACAGACTCCTTTGTGTGCACCCTTGTTTCTTTGAGATTCTCTTTCTTGCAAATCTTTGCTTTCAAGGAACACTTTGCATCGATGCTCTGTGGTGTTTGATTATAGGTTTAGCTTTCTTCTTGAGCTTTTTGATCTGAGCCTTCAAGTATTGTATTTCTTTGGCTTGATCTGAAACTTGTGCACATAAAGAAAGACAAAGATCATAGACACTTTGGAGTGTCATTTCACCCTCATTCCCTGAAAGGGATTTATCACTAGATGAATGACCTCCAAGATTCCCACCAGAACTTTCTAGAATAGAATCAGACGAAAGTAGAAGGTAAAGGTCTAGGTGATGGGTCAGTCTGTGGCTCAATAGGTACTTCACTAGTGTGAGCAGGAATGAGTCAGGCTGTGCGTAATAGGTACTTCACTAGTGTGACAGGAAGTGAGGTTGTGCTTAGATGATCATTCTGAAGAGCACTCTCATCCTCAGTGTTGGCTTTACCAACATAGAAGCAAATAAAGGGTGATTTTCCCTAGAAATGTTTACCCATTGTAACCATGAAGAAAAAATCTTTACTTGTTAAAGCATTAACAGGAAAATGATCTAAAGTACAGTACATAGCTATTATTATCCTAAAAAGTATATTGGAAATAAAACGTGGTACATGACAAACTGCTCCCTCATAGCACCGCCTTCTTGCATCTAAATGTCCCGAAGCATACTATCAAAAATTAATTTAGAAAATTATACTTCTGATAATTAAGCACAATGACATCAGTGACAATATTAGTAGAGCATTTGATTCCAAGAGGTGCTTTTTGAACTAATACAGATTTATTGTATGAAAGAAAAACTCCATTGGGTGAACATACAGCATTGTTAAATTTAACACGGTTAAATCCCCCTCATACCCCATAATTGTATATCATCAAATATAGCCCCGATTGAGAGTGAGTCTACCCCATTAGCATTATCAAAAAGAAGATCACTTCTTATTGATACTTAAGAGATAGACACAGGCTTGCCAGCTACTTTGGCAGTAATGTGCCTAACAATGTTGATTATTTTAGACTTAGCAGACGTCCAAAACTGTTCAACAAATGTAGTAGAAATAACTGGACTTACAGTGAGAGCATGATGAATGAAACTGCACGTAAGAAAATCAATGATCTCGTGAAACTCTGCATTCCCTTCAGTCTCCTCTAGATACACGACCATATTGTGCTTAGGACATGAATCAAGAACAGCCATTGTAGTCGAAAGAGTGATCATCGTTAAGAGAGATATTAGGGCTTGTATATACGAAAGTATTTGAGAGAGATTGCGTAAGGAACTGTGCAATTGAGATGGGTTTATATAGGTTTAGGAGACCTAATTTCAAGGAAACCGTTTCAATTTACACTTTGTACCCTTGGTGGTATTTTTCTTCAACGTCTCTATAGCGGTACAAACTTTGCCCAGCGGTACTAACTTTGCACTGTCGGTACTAACTGTGTCCAACCAAAGAATGAACAATGTAGGTAACAGGAGTGCTTCAGTACCATCAATAACTCTTCTTAATGACTCTCTAAATCCTATCAAACCTCTTGAAATGCATCACCTATGGTTAACATGTTTCTTCATACTTAACACTGCATACAAACTATACAACACATCATATTGCCTCCCTTTAACCAATGCAGCTTATGGATTTATCATCCCAATAGAAACAACCAAGAACTAGAACCTGCTAACATCAAATGCCTTGGTTAGTAGATCAGCTACATTGTCATCAGTGTGGATTTTAAGCACCTGAATAAGTTTCTTCTCATAAGCATCTCTTATGAAGTGGTGCCTAATAGCAATATGCTTTGTTTTGGAATGATATACTGGATTCTTTACAATGCAAATGGTGCTTTCATTATCAATGTAGATCTTTGTGTTCATGAAGTTGAACCCATAGTCTAACATTTGATTTTGAATCCACAAAACTTGCCCATAACAGCTTGCAGCAGCAACATATTCTGCCTCTGTAGTAGAAGTAGCCACAATGGTATGCTTTTTGCATTGCCAGGAAATAAGTTTCCTACCAAGAAATTGACAACCTCCTGTTGTGGATTTCCTGTCAAGATTGCTCCGCATATCCACTAACTGAGTAGATTCCAGGTCAAATGAGGACACTCTAGGATACCAAAGACCCAGTTTGGGTTTGCCCTTTAGATACCTAAAAATTCTCTTGACAGCACTTAGATGGGAGGACTTTGGAGTGACCTGAAACCTAGAACAAGCACAGACTGCAAACATAATATCAGGCCTAGAAGCAGTCAAGTACATTAAAGAGCCAATCATGGACCTATAGAGATGGACATCCACATCACTGGCTTCCTCATCCTTGACTAAAGGCTTCTGAGTCTCAATAGTACTAGAAAACAGTCTTAACATTTGCAAAGTCAAATTCTCAGGATTTTGCAACATGTTTTCATCCTGACTAATAAAGATACCATCTCTTCGTTTGACTTGTAATCCAAGAAGAAAGTGAGCTCTCCTTGAACTCATCTGAAATCTATTCTTATTAATCTCAAATTCAATCACACCAAGATTTCTTCGTTTTGGTAAACCCAAAGATGATATCATCCACATAGACCTTAACTAAGTATGATATAGTTTGTCCTCTTTATGAAGAGAGTTTTGTCAATGGTTCCTCTTTTGTATCTATTTTTCACAAGAAAGTAATAAAAGTAGCATACCAGGCTCTTGGAGCTTGATGTAACCCATAGAGAGCTTTTACCACTTTGTAGACCTTCTGAGGAATATAATCTAGAAAACCTTGGTTGAGACACATAACCACCTCATCAGTTTTGCCATTAAGGAAGCACTTTTTCACATCCATTTGATAGGCTAGAAAGCCCATGTAAGAGGCAAAGGCTAAAAAGATCCTAATGGCCTCAATCCTGGCCACATGAGCAAAAACCTCATCATAGTCTATACCTTCCTCTTGCCTATGTTCCTGAGTAACTAACCTTGCTTTATTTCTGACAACAACTCATCTCTCATCCTTCTTATTTCGATAAACCCACTTTGTGCCAATAGCCTACCTTCCAAAAGGCAGAACCTACAATATCCAAACTTTCTGTATCATGAAACGCCGCAATTCTTCTTGCATAGCATCAACCCAACTTTCATCTTTAAGTGCCTCTGAAATCTTCTTAGGTTCATTTTGAGATAGAAAACAAGCAAATAAACAATGCTGGAAGTCCTTATGATTATTTCTCCTTTGCTGTTGAACATAGCTAACAAAGTCAATGGCTCCCAAACTTTTATTCACCTTTGCTTCTGTTTGTGATCGTTCTTATAAGTCAAGCCAGACCTAAAAGTCGAAGGATAAAATAGTTATCTAAAAATCCGAAAATTCTCGGATGTTACAGTACCTACCCCTTAAAGAAATCTCGTCCCGAGATTAGATTTGTGTTATCCGCTTAGTGTGTCTAAGAAAAGACTTAAGATTTACTAAACCAGTTGAACATGACGCTGATAACTTTATTCAGCAATATCTGGTGTTTCGACACCTCTTAATATACCTAATTTTCGGCTAGGTTGACCAGGATATCCAATCCATTAGAATAGGTATCTTAGGGAAACATCGTTTCAAGGTTTAATATTGGTATAAACGCTTTATGAAGAAAACCTCTTAATAGTGAGCACATCAATGGAGAAAGTGTAGTCGCATGGTTACATCTATATAAAGTTATAAATGTCTTAAGGCAGAGTCTCGTTTCTGCTATCCGTAATGTTTGATGATTCACATCAACGTGGCTTATGGATGTAAGTACTCAACTTACTTGGCAGTACTAATTAGTATCATGACTTAATTTGGTGTACTATTGGTCTGCAATGAATAATTCAACTGAATGCTATATCGACATAGGCTTATCTTGTTCAAGGTAGGTTTCATCACCTAGTTGATAAAGTTTGTACAATCTGGGACCTCTCCAGGACCCAACAACGGCAATCATAATGACGATAGCTATAACAAACGGTGATGGGATGCAGAGGGTGAGGACCCTCCGAGAAACAATATCCCCAGAATAAAGTTCAATAAATGAGAGGAGCTCGCGGAAGAGCTTATGCGATAGACGGCGGATTATGGTACTCAGTCGTTAGTTCGATGAATCAGCTCCATTAGCTCAAGTGTGTAACAAGTCTGTTAGTTCCACGAACAGTTCATGATTGCGAGGATTTGCAATGGCAAAAGTAATAACTTAAGAATGAAATAAGGTCGTTTCAAACGAGGCCTTAAGATTTCTGCGGTGTGGCAAGACACTATTGTGCTTCCAAACCTTTTTAAGATTGATTTTCCTGGTGTTGTTTGCATTATTCTCATCTCATAAACGGATTCTATTAAGCCCACTCATTTATAATTCATTACTTACATAAAGGAGCGTCCTAATTTATGTAAGTAAGAAACGATAAACTTATGGTTCGGGGATTTACAATTTATTTATTTAAATGAAGAGGCGTCCCAATCCTTTCAAATAAATATATTATAAATCATCCTACTTAATAATTCCCGATGCAATACGCGTACTCTCATAACTTTCAAAGTGGTTGACATGACGATGCATGTGCTCTAATGAGTATATTGTGGCGAGTGGTTACCTAACTCGTATTCGGAGACAGGGAAGTTAATCTAACCAAAAATATCGACCCTTGAGTTCAAGATAGGTAATGAGTACCTGGTTAGAGTAAACCAGGTAGAAGTCTCGATGAACCGGTCAACATAGCAATTATCATATAAATCCTCCTATTACAAGTCCCGCCTATACAAGACTTGCAGTACTTAGATTTATACATAATCCCATGTAACCAAAAATTATAACGGCCTTCGTGTAATACATATAGTATAAAGTTATGAAGAAAATTAATGTCATAGAGGACCTTGTTTAACTTACAATGCCCGACGGACGAAATGAAACCATTGTGCATCTCACTAATGTCTAAGAAGTTAAGTATGAGACCATTGTATAACTCACAATGTTCTAAGAAGCAAGATGAGACATTATAACTCACATTGTTCTAAGAAGCAAGATGAGACCATTGTATTAACTACAATGTCTAGAAGCAGATGAGACCATTGTATAAAACTCACAAGTCTAAGAAGGCAGATGAGACCATTGTATAAACTCACAATGTCTGACGAGTAGAACTGAGACCATTGTGCAAACCCACAATGTCTTAAAATATTCTGGTATTTTTATATTATTTGTATATTATGTTCTTATGTGTAAATGTAGTATGCGGTACGATTATATTCGCGATAGTGGGAATGCTAAGTGCACGTGTATATATATTGATCTATTATGTATGCCAGTAAGCACTTAATGCAGCACGTAACGTAAGCACATAAGCAAGTAGCGTGTATGCACTTTGAAAATGTTTGTTGTGATGCAATGTTTGTGAAAACGACTATAGTCTAGGGTAAAGATTTTATACTAAGCCTTAGTTTTTTAGTTAGCTCAGTGGCTGTCTGTGATAGCTCGTAATCTGTAATGCACTCCCAGAAAAATACGAACAAGTGAGCGGGAATACCTGACATTGGGGTGCTATCTCTGTTATTACTACAGCGCTAGATACAAGAGAACGACCTCTAAAAAGTGTCGTTTGTAAAACAATCTCGTTGATTTTCTGAAATCAAAATAATAGTTGTCCCATAATTGCATCACTATGAAAAACTTGAATGAAAAGACTCCAATGCACATCAAATAATCTAAGCATCTAATTCACCTGAGAAAAAAACATGCTTAAAAGTGTCAACATTAAAGTTGGTGAGTTCATAGGTTTCTGTAAATATAAACGTTAGTTCCAATAAATGTATATGCCCACTGTATCATTACAGTGTCATATAAAAACGTTTAGTAACTACTGTCTCCCTACAGTATCATAAAATAATTGTGTGACCATTTAAATCCTTAAATGTCCTTCCAAAATGTACGTATGATTTTTAGAAATCAATTAGCTGTAAAATATGCAAGACCATTTCTATCCCCTATTAGTCTCAAAAAATGTACGTGTCAAAGTTGGATCACAAAATATCCATATGTATTGCCACTTTATTCAAGTGTGTGTATAGAAACTCTGTGTGTGTATTGTACGCAATTACTCTTTAAGTGTTGCAGTAACGTGTGTGAGTCGTGTTGAACTTGTATGTATGCCACTTTATTCAAGGCACAGTAAGAGTGTACCCATCGTAGGTGTTCCCTCCAAGAACACCCGGGCGATAATGAAAAATAATATGTTCCCCCGTTACCGGTGTCCCCTCCAAGGACACCCGGGCGGATGCCGATCGTCGTCTAATATAATGAATTTTGTTCCCCCAGTTCACGGGAGTCCCCTCAATGGAACCCATCGAGGCAAAAAATATCGTCATATGTGATTGTTGGCAAGGCGCGCAGGCGACCAATCCAATAGTAATCCGGACACATGGTTAATAACGGTTCGTTCCCCCCCAAAAATACGTGTATGTTGTTTCAGAAACTAGCTTTGAGTCACAATACCCCGAAACAAAGGGGGGTAATTAGACAAAGTTCATAAGAAATAGACTCTATGTCATAACATATCAAGCGCAGACACCCTCCAAAAGTTGATTTACGTTCATGCATAACCACTAAGCTAATCATAATCATAATAGGTATAAGTATGCCTTTACGTTTCAAAAACTAAACCACAGTATTGTATTCTCTCGCGATGATATATAAATAAGTTATTTAAACCAAATCACAGGTAATCTAACCAAGTAAAATGCAGTTTGTATTTTGTGAAACCATGTATGCAAAACGGGTCGAATGAAAATGAGCACGTTACGAGTTAAATCAAAACACGTAATTGAATTTGTAACAAGCATGTTCTCACCCCAAAAATATATGTTTAAACATGTTAAAACGTGGGGCTATGAACTCACCTTGATGTTTGAAGAACGATTGATAGGTAGGCATCTAATTCACTTTGATGATGAAACGATTGAATGATAGATAGGCTCTAATTGCACATACGACGGAAGTCGAAGCTGCCTGACCGTGAAGATGAAGTTCTTAACTAACGGCTAAGTCCCATAGCCTAGGATAATGTGTTTGGGTTTTCCCGAGGTGAATTGTTTTAGTGTCAACGCGACGCGTTGATAAAGATTTAGATTTAACATTGTAATGGTTTGGTGGTTGGTTAAATAAATAAATTTAGAATATTCCCAAAGTGTGTAATATATATACTTTATATATTACATATGAAAAATAACCCTTATATGCTTCATACCGTGTGTTATATCACAAGGACAATTAATCCAAAGATTAGTGAAAAGTATGTGTTAATTCTTTGCTGTGGTATTTGTATATAATAAGTATTTTGGGGTTGTAATAATTGTAGAGTTGCCCAATTAGTTTTGACAAGCAATTTAGTTTAGTGTAATAAGACTTTGAATATAGTGAAGTTATGATGAAATTTTTACGTTAGAATTTAATACAACCGATGGTGTTTGTTAATCTAGTTGTTGTTTATTGTATGCTGTTTGTTTATATAAATGTTGTAAATAATATTTTATAAAATTATATTGCGTAGACTTTCGGATCAGATGTGTCCTAAAACAGTTGCCTCAATGTAAAAGTATAGTTTTCGTTCATTGGTCGGGTTATTGTATAATACAAGTTAATGTATCTTTTAAAATATAACTTGGTCCCCTTTATTCGTTTCTAAAATAATATAAGCTTTATTAAATCATTGTTAAACATATAACTTATTATAAATTTCGTCATGACTTCCCGTTTACAATACGTTTCCCACGTACTCAAAACTCAACGTTTTTCATATTCGTAAAACTTAATGCTTTTCCACTTTTCAAATAAAACGTTTTGCAATATCCTCATGTTTAAAAGATAATTCTATATATATACCTATATTTTATATATATCTAAACTAAACCAACATAATAATTACCACATTTATTTAACCGATTTAACCACCATTTTATATATCCGGTTTTAATATTTATTAAACCTTTATATCATTTGTATTTGTTAGATTATACAACCAAAACTCCATGCTGTCATATTTGATTAGTCCTACCGTGTTGAGCGCAACCTGTTTTTCTTTTCTAATCCACTGTCCGAATGGCCCAAATTATTACACACCCAACCATACGTCCCTTGTCCCAAAACTAGCCCTACCTTCGTGGCTATTAACCCACAAACCAAACGCCCGCTTGTGGGCTTCTACTTGTGTCGCAAGTCCAAAACTGTGTCACCCTAATCGGGTGGCTGCCACCAAACCACACCGCACCTTGTTTTTATATAAACTAGCCGCATATTTTTGGTTTGCAGATATTAAAACCAAACGAGCCCTTTTGATTCGGATACAAAAACCAACGGGACCTTTGATGGGTGTACAACCCAAACCGAACGAAACCAAACCCAACAACTTCCAGGCTTGTTAAACCCATCGAAAACCAAACACCCTTTTTTACTATACCTAACGAACAACCCATAGTTGTAAGAGTGGTCCAGCTTAGTAGTCGTCACACCCCCCCTATAACCCGGCTGTCCCACAGCCAAACCAAACAACCTTTTGTGCGGTGACAACCCCTCCAACGCACCCCTCGGCGGCTGCCACCCAAGAACAAACGCAACCCTTTTCGGGGCTTATATAACCGAGCAAACACACCCCTCTTGTGGTTGACCCGCGAACCAAACGCACCTTCGTGGTGCTAAACTCACACCGAACGCACCCCATGGCTGCTGCCATTTAAAATCCCAACCAAAACGCACCCTTTTAGTTGTTTTTCAATCCAAAACGCACCCGTTGTTGGTGGTTATAAAACCACGCGCACCCTTGGGAGGTGGCGGTTGTGGTGGTGGTATCGGTGGAGATGGAGTGACGGGGTGATGATGATGATGATACGATGATGATGGTGGTATAATGATGATGGTGGTGGTATAATGAAAGATGTGGCATTGGCAGCGGTCGTTGGTTGGTGACAGTGGCGGTGGCGGGGTGGTGAGGCGATTGTTTTTCTTAGTGGCGAGAGATGTGTGGGTATGGGTGATCGGGTAGATCCGGATTTTGTTTTTTTTTTTTATTTTGGTTGGGGGAGTGTATATTTTTGGTCTTTGTTGGCCGGGATATTAAGCCCGCCGGAAAACTTTTCCGGCTTGTTTTTTTTGGTTTTTTTTGGCGGCGACGTGGTGGTCGGCCGGAGGGATGTTGGCGGAGGAAGATGGTGGCTGAGGGTGGCGGCCGGTTGGGGTGAGTGAGGGAGAGAGAAGGTGGGAGTGTGTTCTTTTGTGTTAACTTTTATTTTGTAAAGGATGTGTGTAAATATATAAAAGTTTTATATATATATTAAAAGTTTTGATGGAAGTGACAAGTTTCCAAAACCTTGGGGTCAATTTTGTAACTTTTTAACATAGTTTTTATAACTATCGGTTCGGGACTCATTTGAGCGACTTAACGGATGATTCAAGCACGAAACCTGCGCCATTGTTTTTTAATCATTTTTCTGATAAAAATGAGTTATTTACTTGATATTGTTTTCAAAATATTATATAATATTATTAAAAATTTATGTTATTCATTTTGTGAACCGGTTTCGTCTTGTCCGAAATAAAATTGGATTTCAACTCGAGTATTCGCGTTATCCGCAACGCTTTTAATTAAAATGATGACTAATTTATTTAATATTTTTATTAAATAATTACTGATAATCAAAAACAATTTTTAATTGTTTTTGTGTGTCCGCGTTGTATATTGTTCGAATAAGTGTGTTTTTTGCGGTGCTGTTTTAGGCCCTTTTCGGTCGTTCCAGGTCTCGGGCAAAACTGAAAAATTGTCAGGAATGTCGTTTCACATCGAATTGCTTTAGAGTCCGAGTTGTGAAAACGTGATTTAGATGGTCGTTCTTATAAGTCAAGCCAGACCTAAAAGTCAAAGGGTAAAATAATTATCTAAAAATCCGAAAATTCTCAGATGTTACATGAGCCCTTATGGTTTGCTTGGTTTGCAAGAGTTCTTGTCGTGTTCGTTTTCAAGTAAATTAATATTCTGGTATTGGAACTCTTAAGGTATTTTGGAGTCTATTTTGCTATCATGATGTTTTTTTTGTTGTGAGTCATAAATTCCTTTTCAAAGTAATTTTGTTGTAGTCAATATCATATCGTTTAGGTGTTAAAAAAAATATTTATTATTTGCATTATTAACCAAGGTGATTCTATTGTTTAAAAAAAATGATTGATATAAGGTTATGAGAGAAAGTTTCCTTG
>BQNB010193774.1:0-11508 GCA_026074375.1 Tanacetum coccineum
TGTTACTATGATTCATTGCGACTATTACTAATAAACGGGTATATAATAACATGACCCAAGATCATAACAATATCATTTTCATAATAATTATATTTCTACAATTATTATAGTATTACTTGTATTCAAACAGTTTATATCAAACCTATGAATTCCACTCAACCATTGTGTTGACTTTTTAGCATGTCTATCCCAGGTAATTAAGCAAGTTGCGGCACGGAGTGACATGGACTCAAAGATGGCTGAACTGTTATCATTCAAACTTGATATTTTAGATTTTGGGACCTGCATTTTGTAAAAACTCTGATTATAATGAATTATAACTAAATTTTTCCAACAACGTCTCTTTTAAAGTTGTTTTCGTTGATTATGATTGTTGTATCCATGAAGTAATACCCCAGATTAGCTTCTGCTGCTATATTGTAAAAATGTGGGTGTTACAGATTGGTATCAGTGCCATGGTTATAGAGAACAAGGTTAAAACATTAACTATAACCACATTTCATTTTTCAGCCATCAAAGTCCTCTGTGCCACTACATTCCGGAACAAGTATGTAAATATACATATCTATTATACTATTACATAAATAACTTATGTTATTTACGACTGGGTTGTTAACAGAACGATGTCATCTCCCAACCGCTCTACTTTCGACATCGAGGATGCTTTTTCCTCTATGAATATTCTTAACTACACTTTGGTCTCATCAGATTCTTTCCTAGCTTCATTGGGAAGCAATTCTTTTAACTCTTCAGAAAACTCTACAGATAATATTATCCCACCAGTATTCTCATCTTTCTACAGTATTCTCATCTTCTCCCCCTTTTGTCGAAACAAAAAGGTGGATTTCTAGACGAGAATTTAACTTCACTTCAACTCTTCAATCAAAGAGGCGAGCTTGCATCATCCTAAGTGAAGTCTTGATTCTATCAATCCCTTTTAAACAATGACATCCCTTGAACAGACTCAAGCGGATCCATGGATCAAATTAGTTGCAAACTCTTAACCTACATCAATGGTTAGTTTCGTGCAAAAAAAATATATAGGGATGAAAACCACATATAAAAAAATGTGTAGATGTCTTAAACGGTTGCAAACATAATGGCTTAGACATTTGCAAATGCTCCCCCTTGGTGTATGCTCCCCCTTGATTGGGGCACCAAGAAATCGAGTAACGGAAAAGTGCTACAAAACAAAGTTAGTAGAAAAATGCACATATATATGATGATGATGATAGATATATATGCAAGACACTTAGTGGGGAACAAATCATGTATGTTTTAGGTATATGCACTCTAAAGTGTGGCACTAAAGACAAAAAAAATGATGAATGCTTAAGATATGGAAATGTTTAGGAACCAATGATAAGATTCGACCGACACATGCTTAAGGGCTAAGACTCGATCAACACGTTCCTTATGGTATCATCATCTAACCAAGATAATGATGCGGATTTAAATAGACTAATGGTTGTATTGAGAGATTCCTAAATCCTTAAGGTTTCATTGTTAAGCATTATGTATGCTTTTCATGTTTGGGGTGTTTAAGGATAAACATTATCGTAAGACTTTAGGTCGAACTAAATGTTGATGATAAGGATGATTTGTTGAGGAAACATAAATGAGGAAGGATGAGCGTGAATGGAAAGAGAAGGTGTTGACTATAGGTTTGTTGGGTGTTTGGTAGGTTTGGAGAGTAAGGTGATGAGGGAATGTTGTTTTGTTGTTGGGAGAGATGGAGGTGGTGTATGTTGAGTTTGGTTGTCACTTTGAGGCGGAGATTAAGTGTGAGTAACATGTAAATTGATGGGTGAGATGGGAAATGGAGGATGTGAGGCAACTTGTAGTGATGTGGGAGTGTCCTTAATGTATGGATTTGGTAAATCTTGATTGGGGGTGATTGTTTTCTTGAGATGGTTGTTAATGTTGATGAACAAAGGTGAAAATATGAAAATGGTAGAGCATTGTGATGACTCAACAACACTTTGAAGGTTGTATATCTTCTTTGTGTTCTTCACTTGCCCAAAAGCGGAAATGGGCCATTGGAAGACACATTATTGTGATGACTCAACAACACTTTGGAGATTGTATATCTTCTTTGTGTTCTTCACTTGCCCAAAAGCGGAAATGGGCCATTGGAAGACACGTTATTGTGATGACTCAACAACACTTTGGAGATTGTATATCTTCTTTGTGTTCTTCACTTGTTAAAAAGTGGAAATGATTAGATGAGACGCATTTCATTATGAAATTCACTTGACTTTTGACAACATAGGCACACATGCTTATGAGTGTCGGGATATGAGGATAAGATGGATTTCATTACGAAATTCACTTGTGGGGAATGGTTACATGGTGAACCTTCTTGTGAAAGTGACAGGTGGATGAATCGAGGTTGATAGTAGTAATGATGACTTGGTTTTTCATTTCACTTTGGTGATTTGGGGATGTATTAGAACTAATGATCACTTAACAAGAGTGAATAATAGTTATGAGGTTTGAGTGTATGGTAGAAGTGTATCTTGTAGTTTCTAGTGAATAAGGATCACCTATGTGAGTTCTTGAGAGTGTTTGGTTAAAGGATATATGTGAAGATGTGTGTTTTCCCTTCCCTTTTAATTCGTGCTCATCCGGACATAAGTTGAAAAAAAATAAGAGAAATAACAACGGAAGCGATGAGCTGGACAATTTCATGATGGATGACGGTTAGCATACGATGAACTTCATCCGTGAAGTTATGTAGCTCTTCTCGAATATTGCGATTGTTAGTAGAATAATCACACAACGAGGTACGAGGTTGTCTTAAAGGTGGTAACAGAAATGTGGACGAAAGATATTAACCATCTATATAATAATAGAGGCATGATTAAGGTTTTTGTGAAACGACTTGGACATGAACAATAAGTGACATTTTAATTTGCATTTTGCAAATTAAAAATGCTTAAACATTTTGGATGAAATGATTAATTTATCGAGATTTATCAGAATATATTTAATAGTAATAAGACTATTAAAATGAGAATGACACGTTTATGAGATTAGTTTCATCATTCCTAGACCTAGACTTAAAAAAAATTAAACGGTTCACGTTTGAGTGGTTTGGTGAGGATGCCGGCGATGTTGTCTAGATTGACTAAGGAAAAGTCTAATTTCTACGTGCTTAGTGTGTACTCCTAATGAGATACAAAGTTTATCGATGTATACTATCATTAGGCATATTTAGGAAGAGCCATTTAATCAAATTAGAGAATGAATATGAGACTATCACTAGTGGTGCTCAATTCAGGCTAAACACGACCATTTTTACAGGTTATACACCGAACCCAACTTCACTCTTGGAAGCAATTCAACCGTTAGGTCAAATTGAATTTCTAGTGCAATAGATTCTCCAGTAGTCATTCTCATGTTAGACAAAATAGAATTCTTATATTTGCCTAATGAAGTGTAGCAAAGATAAAATTTGTATTATCTTTTCATAGAGGACCTAACATGACTCAACTAATCATACTTTAATTCCGGTTCGCATAATCCTAATCAAGATGTGTGGAATTCTAAGATAAGCGTAAGCAAGATGTTTTAATCTTTTGTTCAAGATCTATAGGTTGATTGATTTTGATTACATATTGCTTGATTTAATGGATGTCTTATATTTAGTCATCTTACATGCGTAGTTGTCACATGTGATATTTAACGTGTTTGGTTTTTCAGAAATGACACATTTAGCAATTGCATTGCAATGTAAATTTCTTGAATATTTCGGACGAAACATCCAATTTGTCAATCCTACTTCATTATGTATTAAACATATTAGACTAATATTTGGAACACAACTATTAGACAAGTAGACTCAATATGGCATTATCAATACAAGTGTGAGTTATGATCTAATGCATATTCTTTTCATCTACAAACGGATGCAATTATTTTCATACCAATCTAGTGTGATTGAGTATGTAAATGCAAGACAATATCTTTTATTATAATTTGATATATTCTTGAAACTAAACAAATAAGAATTCGATTTCATATTGATAAGTATAGAATACACATATCCATTTATACCTAAAATAACCCAATTAAACCTAAAACAGTCCAAAAATAGCAAAAATATGCTTGTATTTGTGTTTTGTGTGTGCAGGTATGGATAAGTCAAAAATCACAAGAAAAACAATCAAAAGCGAGCAAACACGGACACGAGAATCAGAAGAGTACAAAGCCGAAGCCCAAATCCCTAGCCCATTTCCTTTTATAACAACCACAAGGGCCAGTGTTGCAATTTTCGTAAATTAATTATAGCTAGAAAAAGGGAAAAGAAATACAAGGGCCATTTGTGTCATTCTCGAAAAGTCAAATGACTTTTACCCTGATTCAGTTATAAAAGAGGCGCCAATGCTTTTTACTGTTCATCATCTTCCACATTTAACCTAGCATGTAAATCAAAGGGGTTTTCCAAATTAAAGGGTGCTTAAGTCAATTCATGAGCTCTCTAACACAAATAAAGGGACAAATCAGTCTTTATCAAAGGATTACTTAACCTCTCCCAATCAAAGGCCACGTCAACAATGGTGAAAGCACAAATTTGTGTGGGTTTTTGTGCTAAAACGCTCACAAAAGAAGCACAAACGTCACATCAATGGAATGACACGCTGGCAATCCTCAAGTGTCCATAATTTGATCAAACGGCTACAATTGATGCTCAAATGATTGAAGAAATGATTGGCCAGGATTAAAAGATTAGAGAGCAAGGCAAGAGGGTCTGGAAGCTTCAGCTTGGCACTATAAATATGCCTCACTTTTCACACACACAACATCCTTTTTTCTATCTAGTTTTTTTAGTAAATTTTAGTCTAGCTTAAATTCATATTTTTCTTAAATGTAATTTTCCGTTTTCAAGTAATGTAATCAGTTTCTTTAATTAATGAAATTCAGTCTTTAGTGTTTTAAATCTCATTTTCTAAGCTCTCATTTAAAGTCATAAGCTATCTTAATAAGCCAAATTGTCTCAATAAGCTAATATTTGAGTTTGACCACCCAAGTCTAACCAAGCAAGTTGTTGAAAATATTTAAACGTGTTGTTGAAAATAGATTAAATCGTTGGAAATATTTAGGTGACTAGTTTTAATACATTTAATAATATAATTGACAAGTTATTGAACTATTATTCTCAAAATATTTTCCCATTACCAAAAAAGATTTACAAGATGTTTATGTAGCATTTGTAAGTTAAGTGAATCTATGCATATATGCAAATGCAAGATACACATATTTGCAATCTTAATGCAATAAATCTATCATTAAGTTCTTGTTATTCATTATCCGAAAAACTCGCTACAAACGATAGTGTACATGGCACATGTGCTTACCATATTCAATTAGCTTAATACAAATAGCAAGATCATTTAATAGTTTTTACCAACTTAGTTATAATGAGTGATCATAATCACATAGCATAAAAACCCAAACATAAATGTACTATGTCGCTTTGTCTTTGTGATTAGATACACATTGTATACTTAGCTCGGTTTTGTTTGAAGACAAATTAGTTTCCTCCCATTCTTAAAAATCCAAGTTTATATTTTTGAAAAGTTAAATACACCATTTTTCACAAGATTATACGACTCGAAGGGAAAATTATTAGGCTATGCTTAGTATCCTCGTATATGATAGAAATCAGAAATCATGTGTAGTACATGTTAGACAGCCAAATGACATACATTAAGCAGCATGAATCATGATTAGAACCAGAATATCATAAACATACTATCATGTTAAGAAGGGTAGAATGTCATAATCATACTTAGCATGCATAGTATGCTATAATCAGCAGTCATGTTATCGCACCAGTATGCGATTAGTAACAGAATGCATGAACAGAAGTATGTAGTTAGCAACATATTAACATGATAGCAGAACATGATTCTAAGCTGATAGTTGTATTAATGAATCGAGGTAGAGTATGATGGCAATAAAGGCATGTCTATGTGATGCGAGTATTATGACGTTTGGCTGACGTGATAATAGTTATATCATATAACATGAATATATTAGGATCATATAATGTCTCGAGGAAATTTATATAACAGTAAGCAAGCGTAGATGAGACATAATCTTAACAGACTACAATCATGATTCAGTCAGAATCTGAAATCATACGACCATGAATAGTATAAGCAGATAGAAATTTATAAGTCTCATCTATTACAGTCCCATATGTCGGTTATTATATAATAGCTAGAATAACTCAGATTTTAGTAAGGTCTAGTATAGAATCAGTAATATAGATTAGCATAACAAAACAGGTCAGATTCAGAGTTCATAAAAGCAGCATCATAATAGTATAGCAGAATTAGTAAACAATTCAGGTATGGTCCGTAGAATATGACAATTTATGAATAGATAGACAGATTTAGTACTTTTACTAGCAGAATTAGAAAGGTTAATGAACCTACTAAAACAGAAAATAGTTTAGAATGCCTTATAATCATAAGGAGAATAACAAATAGATGACTTGAAATAAGTTTCCAGAATTTTAGATTTAAGACTCACAATGAGCGCAAAGCCAAGTAAGCTTATAAAGCATAGTGACTAGTCTTATGATATGGATATAGAGGATCTGAAATATAGTTTGATACTTATTAGTGCAATATCAATTTTATGTTAGAATACACACATGATATAAGTTTAAGTGGGGGAGTACATACAGATGATCCCAAGTAATTTAGAGGAAAACTTAGTAACAACAGTGGTTCGTGAGGACACAAACGATCCAAGCAGGGGAGAGTTGTAACATCCTAATTTTTATAGAAAATAATAGTGGAATTATCTATTTTGCTATGGGTTACGTATAGTATTTTAGAAGAATAAATATAAAAGCCCCACATTGAAGGGATTAATAATATAGTTAGTGGGGACTTACAATGTAATAATAGATAATAAGCTCGAACAAATATTGCAAGACATCATACAACAAGGGGTTAAATGGGGCAAGATTTAAAGTTTATAGAAAAGACTAATGTGCCCCTTTTACCTTACTAACAAAAGTCAGTACAGGATGTTTATCCCTCTCACTCTCGTCACATAAACAAAAGAAAAAAGAAAGAAAGGAAGAACAGGGGATAACACATTTCTTCCAAGTGAAGAATCCTTTAATCCTTAACAAGTTTTATCAAGATTAACAAAATGATCAAGAGGAAGCAAAGGATATGATGGTGTGATTAGTTATGAAGCTTCAAGATGTTCATATAGTTTATTCCCAAAATTCAAGGTATGCTTAATTCTATGTAAAATCATGATTCAAGTTATGGGATATATGGAGTTATGTTTACTAAGCTTATTTCATGATTTAGGTAATGAATTCATGGTTTGTGATTTTAGGATTAAGCGACTGATCATGGGATTATGTTAGAAGTCATATTATGATGATGTTATTGAGGTGTTAGTGATGATTTAGGAGTTAAGCCAAACACCCCTTGATAGAAAAACACGTGAATATGATGTTGATAGAATTTAGGGGTTTATGTTAATTTGATGATTAGATGAACCCTAGTCTTGAATTGAGATGAAAATATGGTTTAGATAATCATGTCATGTTAGAATTAAGTTAATAATCAAGTGGTTAATTCATGGTTAAAAGATTAGCACAAATTCAAGTAATTGGTATAAGTTATGAGTGATTGTTCTTAATAAAGAGGTGTATGTCTAGGGCTTAATATGGTGCCTAAACATGTGATTTTGGCTTAAGGCCTAAAGAAAAATGACCTAAACATGTCTAATAAGCAGTGATATAATTTTGGTGAAGATTGGGATAGCTTGTTATGGGTTTTGGGTCGTTTTGGACATGTTTAAAAACGGGACAGCAAGTTGTGCATAATTTTGCCCCAACTTTGAAAAATCATAGAAAAATAATCGTAGCTCCGGTGGAGATGTGCCTTATATATCTGGAAAGCTAAAAGAGTTTACTTTCTAGAAAAATTATTTTCAGGTCATGAAAGTAAGTTTAAATGGCTCACAATCAGCTTAGTGCAACGGGTTGCAGAAATTCTGCATAAAAAGAGAAGCTTGTAAAAAGTGTTTAAGTATGAAATAAGACATTTTATGATTAAGTTAAGTTGTATAGACCCATTATATGTTAAGATACATGAGTTAGCAAGTTCTAATTGTATTAGTATGATTATGTCATGGTTATGTGCTCGTGAGAAGCTTACGGAATCTAATCAAGAGCAAGGATTTCCAGTTAACATGTTTAGCAGATTAAACTTGTTTAATATACATATATTCCTTGTCATATCGCAAGTAATATTTAAGTCAAGTATTCACGTGACCTTAGTCATGTTCAGTGTCATGTTAACCCATGTGGTCATAACTAGTATCATGTTGACCCTAGTAGTCGTCTTCAGTGTCATGTTGACCCATGTGGTCATATTCAATATATGTTGACCGTTTGGTCATATTCAGTATATGTTGACCTGTTGGGTCATATTTAGTATTATGGCGACCGTTGGGTTATATTTGGTATTATGTTGACCCATGTGGTCATATTCAATATATGTTGACCGTTTGGTGATATTCAGTATATGTTGACCCGTTGGGTCATATTTAGTATTATGATGACCCATTGGGTTATATTTGGTCTTATGGAGACCCGTTGGGTCATGTTTAATATATATTGACCCGTTGGGTCATATTTAGTTTTACGGTGACCCGTTGGGTTATATTTGGTAATATGGCGACCCGTTAGGTCATGTTAAATATATGTTGACCGTTGGGTTATATTTAGTATTATGGTGTCCCGTTGGGTCATAATCAGTATTTTGTTATAGCTCAGCTTTAACATCTAGCTAATTTCAACATTATGTAGTAACTCAGCTTCACTATTATGTTATAACATAGTTTAGGTACTCAGCTTAGTTTTAAGGGTTATACCTTAGTTTAGCTTCAGCATTGCGCTAAGTATAGTTTAAGTATCTAATTCAGCTTAGTGTCATGTTGCATTCATGCCCAAGTATTTAGCTCAGCCTTAATTTATATATCCATATTATGTGTGAACAATTCCGGACTCATAACAGTTTAGTATGTGCTTTACGCACTTAGTCAGTATGTACTCAGTCAGTGCTTTACGCACTCAGTATTGCGGTAATGCACTCAGCCGGTATAGTTCTACAAGTACTCAGTCAGTATGTGCTTTACGCACTCAGTATTTCTGTAATGCACTCAGCCAGTATAGTACTACAAGTACTCAGTCAGTATGTGCTTTACGCACTCAATATTGTGGTAAAGCACTCAGCCAATATAGTACTACAAGCACGCAGTCAATATGTGATTTACGCACTTAGTCAATTATGCACTCAGTCAGTGTGGGCCTTACGCACTCAATATTGTGGTTATGCACTCAGCCAATGTTTCATGCACTCAGCCAGTATATTGTCTTATGTACTCAATGTAGTCAGTTTGTATTTTAGTTTATGATTCAGTTTAGTTTTCGTTATCTCACTAAGTCTTATTGACTTACCGCTCTCAGTTTCATGTTTTGCAGGTTCGTAAGATGAGACCAAGCTATGTGTTAGTTGGGGCCTAATGGGTTAAAATGGTGCAGCTCGTGGGTTAGGTAACGAACATCTCATTTCCATTATTTGTTATCAGTTTGAAATGCCCTAAAGCAAGACATTATCAGTAACAAGTTTTTATAGTAAAAGTCATGTACTTTTCATAGTTACAATTTTTAAAGGGGCGTTTAGAATAAGCCCGTTTACATGTGAAAGTTGCTCTTCCGCTTATTTTAATAACTGATGTGTCGTTTACATGTGAAAGTTACGCTTCTGCTTATTTTAATAACTGATGTTTCGTTGTGATTAGGTATTTTATGTATCAAGTTTTACTATTTATTTTATGCCGACTATACCTAAAAACAACACTTTAACGGGCAGTGTACCCGGTCAGATGGATTTTCATGATAAGTAGGGTGTCCATCACTAAGAGCGAGAGCGTTAATATCTAATCTATCAGTATTTTAGTTATCTAAGTTAAACCTAAAACTAATGCAAAAAGGGGGGTTTCAGCCTGAGAGACTGGCGCGAGGTTTAGTTATCTAACCTAGGGTTTTGATGACAAGTAAAGCAATAAACACACACAAGAAGAATAACAAACGATATAGAAGCGGTCGAGAACTAATGTAAGGAAAACGTATCAACCATGAATAATCCGATAAAACGCAGGTTTGTTTATTAGTGCAATGATTGTCTTATCTCGAAGGGGCATATCATTCCTAGACTTAGGCGGTACTTCTTCCTAAGACCTAGACACGCTAATCCTGTCACAATTAGACGCATCCGCATAAAGCAAGCATTTGTTGATTATAATCTATCTTAGGAGATTAGTAATGGTGCTCTTACTAAACCCTAGCTCATGGAGACTTTACCCATTTACTGCTTAACGGCTCTTTATATACTAGTAGTCCACTGTCCGAGTCCTTACCAATGGAATAAGAACGTACTCGTTGATACCAAGGTCACCTTATGGCTCAACTAAGCTCACTAAACTAAAGGCAAGGATAGGTCAATATTTGTGATCCTATGATTCTAGATATATAAATTGCAATATGGAGAGCTATCCCGGACTCTTAGCCTACGCCCAAACAACACCGAAGTTGCAGCGCATTAAATATGTAGGACTAGACCCAGTTGAATGATAGGTCGCATACTTAAGCACGTAAACAAGTATAAATTGATAAACATAAACAAGCAATCAACGATAAATTAAGAAATCGAGATAAACAAACCAAACATTAAGATCTTCATAATAATGGCTAATACCCGAAGGTATTAGCCTTCAAACGTAAAAAATACACACGGGTTTCATATATGAACTCGACTTAAAATAAAAAAACCTTAATCGAACGCGTTTTCGGTTGAAGATTGCAAGAGTTTTCCTACGATCTTGAGGCTCTTTTCTGACCTTCTAGTCTCCTTTATTCGTCTCTTGGTCGACTTGGTGGTTTAGGGATTAACTTGCATCCCTAAAACTGAGTTTTGGATCGTCTATATATAGGGTATGGAAACAGGTCGATACGCCGTATCGAGCAATGTGGGATACGGCATATTGGGTATTTCTTGGAGTAAGGATCACGTTTGATATATTTTAGAATATTTTATTACTATATTATGAATACGGCGTATTGATGTCTCCTGGATACGGCGTATTGGGTCTTCAATCCTTCGTGGTTATTTGTGAAGTGTAGACACGAATACGCCGTATCTTCTTGATGGATACGGCGTATTGAGGTAAAAACCAGTTGATTCTTCTTCGTTGACCAAAGTATTATATACATTGTATCATTGATGTGGATACGGCGTATTCTTCAAAGTCAAGAAATGGTCTTTTGATTCGTCAAAGTCTTGGATATGTCGTATAGGTCTAGAATAACACGGCGTATTTTCTGTCAGATCAGTAGACTTTCTCGAACTCTTCGTTTATGCTCCAAACCACGTCCTTTTCTCCATCTTTTGCCAAATACTC
>BQNB010193775.1:0-11508 GCA_026074375.1 Tanacetum coccineum
TTCGTTGGTTTTTTTTGATGAGCTTTCAATTTATATAAAAAAATACTTATAGCTTTTATATATGGTTTCAAGTATTGAGCGTTTTTTTGGATCCCACATAATGGTTGAAGGCACATCCATGGATAAAGGAAGTAGTTCAGAAGAAAATATGCGGAGTCATGGATTGTTGTACGCCCATAAATAAGCAAAAACCAAACACCCCTCTAAGATTACCGTCTGACTTTTAGGTTATAAAAAATATGATCTTCCAAGTTTTGTTACTGATACAAAAGGTTTTTTTAAGTCTGATCCTTTTATATCATTTGTTCATTTCTTTTGACACTATACTAACACCCCTGATGCGCTTTTGTCCGACTTTTTATTTTAACTCGGCTGCTAAAATGTTTATTTTTTTGTCAGAACTTAATGATCCCTTGGCGGGAACACAGAATCTGATATGAAGCGGGTCAATTTAATGGAGAGTTAGGATACATGATCACATGTGTAACACACCTTACCAGGTATGCATACGTCTACGTTCACTATTTCATGATTCCCAATCAATACATAGTTTATCTGTACGATATGCTTAGCTCACTAACTTATTTGGGCGAAACAGAAATAAAAAGATTAAATCCTGCTTTTATTGTACGATCTCTATTTTTGACGGTTCTTTTTGCATTTTCAGGGACATTTCTCATGTCATTTACGCTAAATCATGTGCGTTGAAAGTTGATTGTTTTTGAGAGAGTTAAAGGACATACAACAGCGAATGGAATGCGTACATAACTTTGTGTTGTGTACATTGTAACTTATCATTATGATATGATTCAAACAATTTGCAGATATGATTCAATACCTGTGCAAACAATATTTGTATAATGTGCACATTTTAGTGATTGAACACCAAAAACTTCCCACAATGAGCACATACGGCTCGGAAACAACATGTCCAGCAGGAAAACATAATTTTTTACTCGCATTAAAGGCACCATTAGCCTTTATTCTATAACTTTATGTACAAAATGTTATTTATGACTATCTTTTTTGCAATTTCTGCTACCAAGATTTATCAGCATAAAACATGTTTTTTGTGATTTGGAGTTCCGATAAGTTTATTTGCAAGATTCTATCGTGCACAAAGCGCGCCGCATCAAATTGTTGTACATAGTATGCAATTTCCTAAAAAAATCGTTGTATACAAAACATGCCGCAGCGAAGCGCGGGTATCAAAAACTTGTTATATACAGTAGTAAGTATTAATATAATATATATACATAATATGCATAGAAAATAAACCGTACAATTATTATCACACCTTTATAAAAAGAGGTTTTACATCCACAAAATGTTTATAAATTGCTATTTACCATTCTGATATGTTTCTTTAAGCATTTATTGTTTGAAATCAGTTGATAATCACTAATGGAATCAACCCTAATCGGATCACCATTAGTATTTCTTAAGCTTTTATTGTTAAATCCAGTGATTAAAGATTAGTTTGGGTAAGTTTTATCTTTTTAGTTTTGTTTCGATAATTGTCATATCCTTTTTATTTTATTCTATCATCTAACACTTTTTGTAATTTGTTGAATAAGTAAATCAATCCTTTTATGCATATAATGTGTTTGATGAAATGTCAAAAACTCTAATTAATTAAACTCAAAAATATTTTAAAGTTTCCAATTTTGGTTCCCTGTTAACCAGAATCGAGACAAAAGAGGGTAACCAGTGAAGCGCAGTTAAAAGCGTTCCACAAAAGCAAGAAAAACTCCCCTCATGAATTTTTCTCTCGGGATTTACGTGATCAACGACTTTGTGTTCAAATACCATCATTGATGAATGGGAGTAGAGGTGTTATCGGTCGGGTTTTGAATATTTAAAAAGTGGGTCCGCAACCCAACCCGATTAAGAAATCTGGTTAAACGGTTTGGTTGGAATTTCGGACCCGGGTTATGTCAGGTCGAGTTGTCGTGTACCAACAACAAAACGTAACATTTTCAAAAGTAGTAGTAGCGTTGAACTTCACAATCAAAAAATTAAACACGTAAAAAATGAAGAAAAATTCGTAAAACTCTTAATCAGACCATTACAAACTCAAGGACCAATAACCAAGTTGCACATCAGTAAGTAAGGGGCCATTTTCTTTTATGATGATGTGGTTATAATGGAAGGAATAATGTAAATAAACCTTCTCTGTTTAAGGTTATTAATATTCTTAGCTGCAAGATTGTGTTTATAAGCCTAATTACAGAAGCAATATGAAAGTAGTTATTGAAGCAATAAGGTTACTCTGCTTGTGACCAAAAGTCACGATGGTTTCAAAATGAGGCAAATAGTTTCTTCTTTTCATATTACTTTAATGAGATCGGTCCATCTGATGTCACCTTTTAGGCTGCTTCGTTTAAGTTCATCGCTATAAGTTCGAGTCAACAGTCTCATTATAAAACACATAACTATCTTTGTATTCCTAACTCAGCAAAGCCTTCAAGTCTTGGTGCATTGGTATCAGTCACCATTTATCCCTTCCTTTTTGTTTGTAATCAAACTCCTATGTTTTAATCTTTCATTTATCCCTTCCTTTTTGTTTGTAATCAAACTCCTATGTTTTATCAATTTTTTCTAAAGTGGGTCGTAAATCTTTAAATTCTAGAAAACCAAATCTTGTCAAAATAAATACAAATTTCACAAATGTTTCTCAGCCATCAAAGAATCGATCAAAGCCTGCTAATTTTACATCACCAAGAAAAATTTGAATATGGTACTACTCCCACTGGACCTCCACCTGGAGTCATAAAAAAAGTTCGTTAGAAGTAAAAGCTTTAGTCCAAATTTAGGTCCGTGTAGTCCTGCTTCAAGTAAATGATCAGGTTGTGAAGCAGTGTTAAATCTCCTATATGTTGTGACTGTTTTAGGTTTTTCGTGTGTGATGTTTCAGCAACTTTGCATTCTTGTGATCTTTGTTAACCTAAGATTCACCATATAGTTCAAGTAGGCTAACTAATGTTATTAAACAGGTGATGTTTATGTTTTCATGGGTGCGAAAATGGGCCAATAATGGTACGGGTCATTAATTATATGCATCTTTTAGTTCAATTGTATTGATCGTCGTTCACTTTCCATATCTCTTTAGTTCACTTCTACTCTAACTAACTCAATTCCCTTAAGCTTTTTCAGGTCAAGCTAAACATAAATACCGAGAAATGGTTTTGGCCCTTCTGGCCATACACAAGTTACCCATTTTGGCCCGTTACTTAACCTTTTCAACCTGTCTATTTTGACACTCAGTTATTTTATTGTTATTATTATCATTATTGTTATGTTTTTTAGAAAGTGATTGTTCTGACTTTGTATTTTGGTTGGTTATGAAGAATGATCCTTGATGCCGTATAGCAAATGGATAGGATATACTTGTGACTGACGGATCACGTAATGATGAAGGACATTGGTAAAGCGAAACAAGAAGGTGAGCCATTCTACGAAGATGGTGAGTTTCCAGATTCTAACACTCACACCACGTGCTTCAGCCGGTAAGCTATAATGACTTTTATCTAATTATGATTCATTATAAAACTAACCACACACGATCCTACCAAAACTTTTTAATTGTTCTTTATTTATCTATTTAAGATGAAGCTAGTGAAGATTAGCATCGGAATCTTGAAACAAAAAAATAATGGATTATACCTTTAAAAATAGTTTCTCATTGTACTAGATAGTGCTCACATGATGCTAAACTATGCCTTTTTTGATTAGTATGTAACCAATAGACGAGTTACAATTTGTCGTCCATTGTCCGATTCCTAAGAAAAAAATTAGCATAGTCACTTGCTTAAAGAATTAAAAACGTTCTAAGTCATTATAACCACATGCTATCCATGTCGTAATAGAGATATGAAAAGTTTATCAAGGTACCTCGTAAGTACAATTAAGCATACAATAATGTATGTTTGGGGTATTAACGTATTAAGCCAATGCCTAACTTATTGGGTTTGTGGATGGGGATTACCGATTAGCTATTTGGAATTTTCAAATAGATACATTTCTTGAAATGTTTTTAGGTGCCAGTTGCAATCGGTGGTCTTGGGTTATCCGCTGGTGTGAGATTCCGCAAGGATGTACCAAGTGGAGGACTAGCGAACGTAGCAGCAAATGTGATGAATCATCAGTGGGTTTTTGCTCCTGAAGACACGAGACAACTCTTATGGAAGTGCTGACTAAAAAGCCTAAAGGCGTTGACATTATTTCTCACACATCTTCTTTTGAATAATTTCATGAAACAACAAACCTATTACAATTATATTTAGTAACTTTTTTTCCAAATTTTGCTCACCCATTGAGAAGAAGATGGTTTATAAGTTATTTTATATATTTACGCTCACAAGATGGTTTTTACTAATGATGAAGTTGCTTGATATATTAAGCATATGCTGTTGGTTTGTTAACATTCATAAGCCACCAATGACAGACTTATCTTGCTTTCCATTAAAAAGCCTTACAAGAATATTTATTGATATCGAAAGTCTTTGATGGAACTCCGAAGAAGCAATCACATATCTGAAGTGCCTTCACAGCAAAAGAAAGAAACATGTCCAGTGTTCCTGAGTATTTACTGAATACTAGTTTACATACTTATTTAGACATCATTTTCAATGAATATAAACATTATACATATGATTTCACTTGTGATATAACATTGTATCAAAATGAAAATTATTTAAAATGGACGTGCGTTAGTCATTTTAGAGTAATATCTCAGGTGATAAAACAATATAATGAAAAAATAGACACTTTTAGAGTAATATCACAGTGATATAGTAAGACATGAATGATGTTTTACTTTGCTTAAATTTTTTGCTTAACACTTGTGATATTACTCATATGTAAAAAATTACCAGAATAAATGATAATTTTATTGCTTTAATCACATATTATTCCTATGTAGAATACACAGAATTAGTTCATATTATAATTACTTTATCACATGAGATAGTTATTCTTAATGCAAAGAATAGACAATTAAAATCAATTCATTTCCTTAAAGTTTATATCAATAAGAGGTAAATAATTGTCATTACAAATACCAAAATTAATAAAAAAGAAGAAAACCATGAAAATAGAAACTTGACGTAGTCTTAAAATCAAACAAGTGTTTGCTTTTGAGCAAAATAAGAATTCGCCTAAAGAGGCTTAACCATTTTATTCCTACTAACAGTATAACATCACAAGTGATATATAACATTTATTACATGTTTAAAATTTCAAAAATAAAAACAATTAACATCACGTTATATTGCTTTATCACATGTGATATTAATCATATGTAGAATATCATAGCTAGTGTCAAATTATATTGCTTAATCATATGAGATTTTATTATTATTTATTTATTACTGGTGATATTACAATGTTAGTGGTAATAAGTGTTAAAGCCACCGTTGAATCTTAGTTAATAAATGTTCACAATTATTTATCACTAATGATATTACAATGTTTTTCAACCTTAGTTAATAAATGTCTAATATCACTTGTGATATTTCATAAACAAACAGGTATGTTTTTCAACCTTTAATATCACCTGAGATATTTAATTGATTTGTATTTTTTTTTATATATATTATCACATATGTGTTTTCTAATATTTTTATATTTTTTAGGTATAAGATAGTTTTTGTGCCTTTCATCGGAATAGACAAGCACATAAATTTTTTATTGTAAGTTTAGGGTTGCATAAAAATGAAACTTTGCTCAAAATTGAAGTTTTTAATATGTAAGCCGTGTTATCTATCACTTGTGATATTATACTATTAGCAAGAATAAAAGAGTTAAACCTCTTTAAGCGAATTCTTATTTTGCTAAAAAGCAATGCCTAATTTAAAGGCAACAGTTGTTTGATTTTGTGAATAAGGCAAGTTTTAATTTTCGTAGTTTGCTTTTTTTATTCATTTTAGTATTTATAAGTGACATTTTTTTATCTCTTGTGATATAACACTGTAAAGAAGATGAGGAGTATGTAATTTGTTGTTCTTAGTTACGTAAAAGTAATATCTCATGTGATAAAGCAATAGAATGTGACACTAACACTGGTATTCTACATAGAGTAATATCACATGTGATAAAACAATAAAGCGTAACACTAATTACGGCATTCAACATATGAGTAATATCACAAGTGATAAAGCAACAAAAATGACCAAAAGTAGACATGGTTATATATATTCAAATAACTCAAAGTCCATTATAAACATTCTTCATGTAAATAAGCCAACCCTTTCGTCGTACCAAGTGCGATTTCTAGCTTCTTCACCCAATCAAGATTATTTGAGTCCAAGGCTTTTAGGCAACCTTAAACCGACAGTAAAACAAATTTATGTGCTTATCTATTGCGATGAAAGACATAACAACATCTTGTACCTGAAAAATATATAAATATTAGAAAACACATATGTGATAATTATATAAAAAAAATATACAAAGCAATGAAATATCATAATGATATTAGACTTAACTATGTTAATAAAATATCACAAGTAAAGGTTTTATTCGAGTCAGGGTTTTCGGGTTTAAACGGGCCGTTATTAATATGAACGTTTTTGTTTGACCCACTAATTATAATTTTTAAATTAAAAGAATAACACTTTTGACATAAAACCACAACGACGAAAATATTAATTTATACCGACTCAGCAAAATTTATGATAGTGGAGTTTAAATGAAAATCCAACTACAATGTTTTATTATAGAATTTAGTCTACAATAAATAATGGTCATAGATAACAACTGAGCAAACTTACATCAGATGGTCTTGAACCAACTTTAGCTCATCAGATGTAAGGTATGCAAAAGCAGGTTTATGATTCTGAGATGATAAAAACAAAAGGGCATTAGTGATCCTTATATAACAACTCACTCATAAGGATAACCTTTTGTTTAAACATAAAACAAAATGATTCAATCACATGCTAGACACCTAGTGTACCCTTGTTATTACTCTAATAGTCTTATATGATGAGATACCACTAAACTTAATTGATGGAAAGGTAAAATAAATCATATCCCAAGGCTTTGATCATAGGGTAGACACACACTCCTTGAAATTTTGTATAAATTTCTAAACTATCTCGTAAAAGATATAACAACATGAGAACAGATGAAGAACGTTTAGGAGAAATGTCATCATATCTTGAAAAAGAAGATGAAGAACAACCCACTACCCATTTCCTACAGGCATGATGGAGCAAACTTGACCTTGCAAGTCATCGTGATGATACCTGATTCAAAGCTTCAAAGTATAACCAGGCCCCCATGCTAGCAGCTTCGCATCTCTGACATGAGCATCAGGTTGATAGACAACAATCAGTATTCAAACACAAAAATGCGTTTTGAATCTTGCACTTGCAAAATAAGTTGTTTATGAAAGTTCAACATGAATTTACGTAACTAAGGATATGCATTGAAGCAAGTATTGGCGTAAAATTTTAATAATAAGGACAAAGATCAGTTTCACAAGCTCACATCAAGTATAACTTCATTATGAGCAATTTATGACGCTTTATGGGTATGAGATAACAGAAGCATTTATCTTGTAAATATGGCATAGGTAGTTCAAATAAGAATGTCAGCTGAAACTGTTATGACCTAAGTTTAGGGCAGCAATAGGAAGTCATTTAATCTATCTCGGAATAGGGTTTACAATTACATAATCAATCCCCACAGACTCAGACATTAACAACCAAACATCTAATAGTAAGTATTATAAAAGATGGTAGTTAACTCAAGACATTCTCCATCCAAATTACTGAAAGTGAACTCCTTAATTCCTTTTTTGGACAAATAGATAATCCAATTACTAATAGTTAATAACATCCATCATTGTCTCTGGTAAGTAGGGATCAATTAGAAAACATAGGATAGATAGAAAGGTGTAATTCTTATGTATTTTTAGTAAATGAAGAGGATCAATTGTATAATTTACAGTAAACAACACATTTACAGTCCACTTAACATGCAAAAGTAAACACAAAGCCACTTAGTAGACATATGTATCGCAATCATTAATTAATTAAGGGTACTATAATATTCACTCACATTCATGTTTTTCTGACTAGATTATCTTGAATCAAGTCTATTTTAAATTTCATTTCAAAAAAATAGAATCAAACCCGAGCTCCAAATTAAGGAACTAATATTTTTTTACTTGTACTTGCACAATCCAGTTGCTAATACCTACCTAAAATTATACAGTAACTACTAGACTAACGTGGGATAAAATCTAATGTATTGTTTTATTCAATAGACTAGTCTATAATCTTCCAAAGTTACAAAATGTTCCCAATTAATATAACAAATTACACAAACTTCAAAATTCCAGTGATCAAATTTTAACATCTTCCACCATGAATGCCCTAAACTTCTTTTGCAACTGCTTCTTTTTTAACGCATATCTAAGACAATTGACATAAAAACGAACCACACATACCTGACTAGAAATCTGCCGCTTGTAAAAAAACCGACGTATTCGCAACACCAAGCTCAAACTTAGGAATCTGGTATCCAACAACATCCCAAGATTAACTCTAATTTCCAGTTTACAACATTTTTGGTCGAACGTCTTGTCTACATCTTCCCTCCAAGTCCCATTTCCTAACCATGACTTCTAATGTCTCACCACCGTACTCCTTCCTTATCTCTAAACTAGTCCATCTCTATCTATAATTATTCTCCCTTCAATCTTCACTCTCAGATTCAAGATCAACCAAAAAAAAAAAAAAAAAAAAAACTAAATAACAACAAACTAATGAATATGTATAAGCGTACCATCATCGCATCATGAATCGTTCATTTTTGACCGTTTTTTTTCCAGATCGGTGACTTAAAAGTTCTTAGTTCCATATCAGTTTTTATTTCGTTGATTCACGGTTAATTTATCGATTATTGGATTTTTTGTTAGGGGGGGGGGGGGGTTTTTTTGAATGTAGAGAAGAGAGAAATGTGGTGATGTGTGTGTATTTTTATGTGTGGGAATCCGTAATTGGGTTTGATACAGATTTAACAGTTTTTAGTACCCTCTGACTTTTTTAAAAATTGGCAATATTGGTCCTTCCGTGTTTTTTATTATTTGATCATATCCTAGATAATCAACGGTCCAGATTGGTCCCTTAATATGTGAGGGAAAACAAGTCCTCAAAATAACTCAACTCTATTTATGACTATCTTTTTTGCAATTTCTGCTACCAAGATTTATCAGCATAAAACATGTTTTTTGTGATTTGGAGTTCCGATAAGTTTATTTGCAAGATTCTATCGTGCATAAAGCGCGCCGCATCAAATTGTTGTACATAGTATGCAATTTTCTCAAAAAATCGTTGTATACAAAACATGCCGCAGTGAAGCGCGGGTATCAAAAACTTGTTATATACAGTTGTAAGTATTAATATAATATATATACATAATATGCATAGAAAATAAACCGTACAATTATTATCACACCTTTATAAAAAATTTTCTCACAAAATGATTTGTCATGCATCTATTGGGACTTATGAATGTAAAAAGTAGAGATAATTGATTAAAATTAATTTGATTCGTGACAAGTTATTTTGTGGAATTTTGTTTGTAAAAATTTTGTGGATATAATATTTTCCTTATAAAAAAACAAATGCTTTGTTGAATAAATTAACAAAAAAGAAAAAGTGTTGAATTCATCTTTATTGATCATTTTGTTTGTATTATTAGGGTATATTTGGCGAAATGGGCTAGGGCTTGTGTTGGGGCTGGGGCTAGGGCTTATATTATAAGCCGAATTTAAAATTTGTATTTTTGAAAACATGTTTGGTAAATGGGCTGTGATATTAGTAGTTATTCCTTTGATTGTGAATTTAAAGATTCTATTCTATTTATAGGGAACAAGAGATTAGTGTGTAAAGCATGGTTGTTAAGATCCCGATCCTGATCTTAGGATCTTACGATTTTACGATACTGCAAAGCAAAAATGATCCAGATCCTACGTAGGATCTTTGCTTGCTTAGGATCTTATAGGATCTCGATCTTGACCATATGATCTTAAGATCTACTATGATCCGATCTTACTTTTCTCGAACCACGAACTAAAATCTACGAATTTATGGGTTGTGTATCCTAGATATTAAAAAACAACAAGTTAATCTTCTTAAATATTTTATAATTATAATTTATGACAACATTCCTATGAAATATTTATATAATTTTGTGTTTATGATATATAATAATTTGTAGATTTATATAATATTAGAAAGACTATTAAGAAAATGACATTATAGTAGGATCTTACGATCCCGATCCTACCTTACGATCTCGATCTTGCAAAGACGAAAACGATCCTGGGTAGGATCCCGATCTTGACAACCTTGGTGTAAAGCATCGTTTTCTTTACATCGTGGGTTGTGTTTTATATTTAATGAAAGTATAATGCTAGAAGGATAATGCTATTAGAGATGCCGTAATGCCATATGTGTATGTTTTTGATAAAACCTTTTCTTTTCTGACTTATATTTCATAACATGTTAAGAAGTGTCATATTAATTGTGTGTTATTTTTTTAAATAGCTCGTGTTTATGAAGCATAGAATGGTTCTTTTTAACTTTGTGCCCTTAGGCTGGATGGTATAAGTGATGAAAGTCATCTGACACGTCAGTGTCACATTAGTTTTCTCTCTTTTCAACTTTAAAACTCACCGCAACTTGCTTTTCAACCGTAATAGCAACCACAAACTCACTTTATATAAAATATACCCCACTAAATGCCAACACACACTCACAAACCAAATAAAATAAATTTAAAAAAAGGACCCACTTTGTGAGTAAGTCACCGACTCTCTTCTCAAAATATATGAACTTTGATGAGGTGGGATGACACTTAGGCTGATAGGTGGATTTGGAATTTGAAGAGTTCGGGAGAGTTTTCGGTGGCTTCTGCTCGTAAGAAAATTGATGAGATACGTTTTCCAATTGTCAAAGATGCTAATAGGTGGGTTAAATGTGTCCCCATTAAAGTGAACATCCTTGCTTGAAAAATAAGGAACGATGCTCTTCCTACCCGATTTAATATTTCTCGGAGAGGTATTGATATTCAATCCATTTCTTGCCCCATGTGTGAGAACGGTGTTGAGTCATCGGAACACTTGTTTTTTAAATGCTACTTGATTCGAGAAATTGGATGTAAGATAGCTAGCTGGTGGAACATTAACTATGTTGAAGTTAATTCGTATCAAGAGTGGAAAACTTGGTTAATTTCATGTCGCATGGAGTCTAAGCTCAGGCAAATGTTCGAAGGTGTCTAAGCTCAAGCAAAAAAATATATGCTCCGTATTTTGTTACTTTACGTTTTTTGATTTATCAAACCTTATATTTTATGTATTTTTTATAATTTTGCGATTTTGTAATTAAGGAAAAACTATAAAATAAAAAATTGAATTTTTTTAGGAGGTATTATAAATAATTTAGGGGTACAATAACTTGAGCCTTTTAAATAATGATTCCCGTTCTAGTTAAT
>BQNB010193778.1:0-11508 GCA_026074375.1 Tanacetum coccineum
GATGAAGATTTGCTTGCGTATTGTGTTGAAAATGGAATTTTCAAAGACCTTCAAGATACTTCCGAATCATCCGATGACAATACCAACGTTGATAATGCTCCTCGAGAGCCATTCGTTGTCATTCAAGACCCCGGTAAAAAATCTTCGCAAAAACCTCCACAAATTGACCATAATTGTTGTTATGAGTGCGGTGATTCATTAGATGGAATTTTTTGTCGACAATGCATTTGTAAATCTTGTGGTAAAGGTGCTCATTACGGTTATAATTGTCCACCAAAAGTTCTGATTATTTCTAATCCAGAATAATGCAATCAAACCATTGCTGAGCTCCCACAGATTTTGCCAAGTGTTCATCCTACATGCAATTATGAAGCTGAAAATTCATTCGCTTATGATCCAAACCCGAATTATTTCGATAATTCTCTGAATTTTTCTTACCACCCTCCACAACCCCAGTTTGAGACTTATTTGTGTGAGTTATGTGGAAATAATGCTCATTATGGTTATGATTGTTCACCACAGTTCCAGTTTGTCCATGAACAAGAGCCGTGCTACAATCCAAACTTTAGTGATTATCCACAAAATTCACCGAGTTTTTCTCAATAAAATCTTTGTTGTGCTTATTGCGGAGGTCCTCACTATGATTATCAATGTCAACCGATCAAAGAAACTTATTATGAACCTAATTCGAGTTATGATTCTTCCGGATTTGACCAACCACAACCCCCGCAAGACTCCGTCGATCATCAAGGAATTCTACAAGTCCTTAATAAAATGGAAGAAAAACTTGAAGAAATAATAAGAGATCGAAGAAAGAAAATAGAGGATATGAGTATCGAGGAAATGATGCATGAACAGCAATTGGTCGATAGAGAGATTAAGGAAATAATAAATGATTTGGGTTATAAAAGATTTCGAGGCGAGGAGATTGATGAAGAATACGAGAGAGATTGTGAGATTAGAATTCGAAAACTTAAGCAAGATTTTAATGAATGGGGCAGCAAAGTTCGAAAAAAGGAGCAAGCTTACGAAGAAGAAAAGTATTCTGCTGCCTGTCGTTACATGCTTTCTGTTACTTGTGATGACGAGGATGATTATATTCCTTTAGGAGATATTATTGCTCGAAATTCTACGTCTAAAGCAATCACACCCGACTTATCGATCGAAGAACCCAATAATTCTCTAAATATGGGGGATGAGCATCTCGACACTATTCCGGCAACGGAATCGGACGAAGTAATAAAGTCTAGTGTTGAGAACCTTGTCCCAATCCCAAGTGAGTTCGAGGGTATGTCCGACGATACGAGTGATGTGCCTACTTGTGATAATAATTGTGTTAATGTTGAGTCCGATTTTGTGGAATCTTTGATTAACCGTGATACTTTGATTGTTCATTCTTCTAAGATCAATCCTATTCTCGAGGAGTTCGCTGGTGAATTCGCTCATATTGCTCTAATTCCACCGGGAATTGTTGCAGCCGATTTTGATCCAAATGATGATACTTCGAGTGATGACAATGATTTTGAGGACATCGAGTACGATAGCTTCGAGGAGGTGAATGATGTCGAACAAGAAGAAAAAGAGTTTGATTTAGAAGATATTTTTCAAATCTAAGACGTTATTCTTCGAGAGAATTTCTTCGATGAGAATTTATTAAACTCATCGTCTTATTTCTAAAATCGAATCTTTGAAATTTACCCTACTCCGGACGTGCTCGTCTCCTTCTCTAATTCCCTTATCCCTACCGGATAGTGATTCATTCTTAGAGATCCGCTACTTTCTCGTTTCCTCATTTGATAATCGTTACCCGAATTCGAACTTCTAGCGATCATAACGGAAAGAGACAAGAGAGTGGCAGTACCACTACTCATGCTATTACTCTCTACCAGAGTATGATTCATTTCTTTTTTGAATTGAGCCCTACAAGTTGATTACATTGAAAATTAAAAACACTCTTTTGGAGCTTCCCGAGTTTGAATCATTTATTTCATTCCATCATTCCTCGACCGACTCCGGAACCACCGGATGTGAATTGGCTTACAATTTGACCCCGAAGCTCCCGTGATTGATATTAATGACTAAATGATGACCAAAGGAATAAGATTGATTTTCTCAAAATGTTAAGATGATGATTCCTTCACAGTTGTCATCGGACTGTTCTCCCGTTTCTCATCTACCCTGAGTTCACCTTTTATCGTGATGCTCCAACTCGGGAGTGAATGTTACGACATTTGGACCCCGACAGACTTCACTTAAGCCGGTGGTATCTCATTTGCTTCCCCATGGACAACTTAATTCGGGGTCGAGTCAAGCTCGTAACTCGGTTAACAAAAAACAAGCATTTCTATCTTCTTATCTATTTTCTAACAACTATGAGAGTGTGCTTGCCTTCCTTCTCGTGTTGTTCGATTTTGTTGGTTTTGTGTTTTTTGTCCAGGATTACCCGATTGTGAAGACTCTCGACCATGGTTTTTTCCCTTTATTCGAGCTTCATATCCTCCTGTCATTAGGAATCTCATATCCTAATCTTATCGATTAACCCTTAATACTTGAATTATGCTTTGAAATTAGTATGGGGGTATTAATATCACATTGAGGACAATGTGTAGTTCTAGTATGTGGGGATCTTCGATTTTGATTATGCCTGCAGCCGTTGTTCTCACGTAACCCGTTTTCCCCCCAAAAATAAGTGATTTATATGAAAAATAGGAAAAAATTTAAATTTTTATGCATAAAAAAAGTGAAAAATGTGGTAAAAAAAATATATAAATGAATAATAATAATGAATATAATGTTACTAAAGTTTTTGGCATATATAAAGGTAGAACATAAGAAATTTTGACCCGATCGGTTTAAACCTTAGCTTTTCCTAACAATTTAACGATGATAGTTTGTGCGAGTCCTCAAGTAATTTTTAACATGTTGACTTGAATTGTTATTAACTAAATGAAACTTGTGCTAATATCGATGTAGATTTTAAATAAATGCCGATGAATTTATATGGCTAAGCATCCGCAATCTCTTGATTAGAGATTTTAAATTGCGAAGAACGAAAATGATAGTGTTTATTTATAAGCATAGAACATTAAACGTAGATATAGTTGTGATTCTTTCAAGCTCATAGTGTTAATATGTGCTTTTTCCCTCCATTAGCTAGTTTCTCCTTTATAAATAATGTGTTTAATAAATAGATTGTTTTGTTTTTTGGTTAATAATAGTTAATAGAAGTTTTCTTAGTTCCTTTTGATTAGATGAGTACACATCAGAGAATACTTAATATGGCATACTATATGTATCACATAAATCAAATTTTTTGTTTATTCCGTAATAACCTTAGGTATATGATAGTAGAATTAAATAATAATCCAAGACTGATAAAAGTTTGCTGCATCTTGCCGGCTCACAACCATGTACCGCCTCTTAAGAGTCGAGAAGTTACCGCGGTCGAAATATGTTTGCTACATCTTGTCGTAAGGCGTGGCCGATGTTGTTAGCCTCAAAGACTGAGTTTAATAATGTTAGCTAATTTTTTTCTTATTTTGTACTTAAAGAGCCTAAATGAGTATTATTGTGCAAATAAGAATGGTCCTTTCATGCTTAAAACCTTTAGGAGGTAAAGACATAATGGTGCTTTGCTTAAGTAACACTAATAAAAGCCAAATATTGGTTGCCTCGATGTGAACTTGAATCTGATGACGATTTGATCCATTTGAATAGGGCAATGACTAATTATTACGTTCTTAACCTCACACTGATTATATTTTTTGGAATTAAATAAGTATCGAAATAAAGTCTTAAAGACTTCGGAATAACTTAAATAAAACCTAATACAAAATTAGAAAGAAGGGAGGAAAATAAGTACACAATAATATAATGAGTAATTAGTATCAACTTTACTTGACAACTTGAGCTGTTTAAGCTTAGTATGGAAAAGTGAAAGTTGGGGACGATGAATTTATTTTGCTTGTTCCATGATCCTAAGTGTAAAGTAAAAATAAATATATAAAAAAGACGCTCAAGCTCATTATACTACTACAGAAAAAGAGCTTTTAGCCGTAGTGTATGCTTTCAAGTAATTCCGGCCATATCTTGTCTTGTCGAAAAGCATAGTGTATACGGACCACTCGGCTCTTAAGTATCTTCTAGCTAAACAAGATGCTAAACCAAGATTGCTTCGTTGGATTCTCCTACTCTAAGAATTTGATGTCATTATTCGTGATAAAAAAGGAGCGGAGAATCTAGCGGCCGATGGTATTCGCTATTTTATACATACTTTTTACCATGAAAAACGACCCCAAAATATCAAAAACATAATAAAAATTGCAAATATATGTTGTTTTTATGTTTGTGTATGTGCAGGTACGGATATCAAGAAAAGGACAAAAATAAAGACAGAGCCAGACAAAACCGAGCGCGATAATGAAAAGAGCATGAGAAAACAGATCCAACGGTGCTCTCGGATCTTATTGGGCCAGCCCGTAACCCATTTTATGGGTCAGGCCAGCTTATGTTATTACTAAGTCAACTAATGAAGTAACAAACCCAATAAGGCCCAAATATGAAATGAATCTTATTTTCATCCGGAGAAGGGCTGTGACGTCAGGTCACGTGTGGCCAAAATTAATTTCTAAAATACACGTGCATGTCCACTTTGATGAAATGAATTGGATGATAAGATGGACACACGTCTGAAGGCTAGTGGATGAATTCTTTCATTCTTGTCATCAAGTACACGTGGCCAAAGTTGAATGGGACGCTAATCAGTGGGTGTATTAGGTGGCTCATGTCAGGCCAATCATTTGCATTAATGACGTATGGTGAAATGACCCTTTTGCCCTTGTTCTTTTGACTACTATTGGATGATGATGTGATGTGACAAGAATGCCCCCACACTTTTTGGCTATTTATTTCAATGTCCAGATTCATTTCCGAAGACGGAGAGTAGAGTGTAGTTTTTAGTTTTACTTAAAATTTATAGTTGTAGCTTATTTTAGAGTAGTTTATTTTAGCTTATTTTAGTTTTGTATCAGCTTATTTCCTTGTAACTGCTTATTTTCGAGTTTAATGAATTTGTTTGATAAAAGGTTTTTGTTGGTTTGCTTATTTCTAGCTTAAATCTCATCTTATTTCTTTAGCTTATATCGTAGCTTATTTGATAAGCTTATCAAAAATTATCGAACTTTTAGCTTATTTCCACTAGTAGGATAAGCACTCTTATGGCTAATCCTACTTGGATCTAAGCTCAAATCTTTCAAATAAGCCAAGGCTTACTCATTTCTCTTTTCCTAGTTTTCTTTTTTTTACAATTTTGGCTTATTAGCTTATTTGATAAGGTTGTTTCGGATCTGAATAGAGCAAATCCTAGTGCTATTTTCACGGCTTATCTTCTTAAGCTTGGATACTCTTTGGACCTTGAAATCTTATAGATAGTCTCTTTTCGTTTTAGCTTATTTTTTATTTAGATTGCTTAAATCACTTTCAACTTTTTCTTAAATTCAAAACTATTTTATTTAGACTAAAAACTGATTTCTATTAGCCTATTTGTTAGTTTTGTAGCTTATTCGTGTTTTGAGATAGTTGTCTTAGCTTATTCGTTTTCTAGTTCTTAAATCCGTAGCTTATTGTGTTTAAAAAGTGGTTTCTCTAGCTTATTTTATTATAGGACTTGTAGTAGTTCAAATTGAAGTTAGACCACGTTTGGTTTGCTAATTGAATCTGGGTTCGTTTTTTTTTCTTTGATTTTTGGTATTGGGCCACATTCTTTTAGTTTAGGCATGCGTTAGGATTGATTTATAGATTCTGGGCTAGCAACAGAAAGTGAAATTTGTATTGAACATTGTTTTATTGCTAACAGTTTATGTTTGTGTTGCTTTTGATACCGGTTATCTCATGAGGCGAGGAGCTTATGGGTTTATTTAGCTAGACCGACTTTGATTAGTTGTTTTAGCTAAATAAATCGGGTGGTATTCGTTTATTTGCGGGTCTCCAATCCGGTTCTATTTTCTAATCCTTTTCAATTAATTAGGGTAGATTTATTTTATCATTTTATTTTTGCCATGCTTAGTGTAGATTTATTTTAGTCATTAAATGCTATGATTAATTTGGTTATGAGTAGTGAGTAGTTCACTTGTGTTTGCTAAGTGATTAGTGAATGGGAATTTAGGTGCGGGTTTAAAAAGATTTAAAAAATTATTAGTCATTAGTATTTTCTTTTCGATTTACATTCCGTCATTTATTTTTAATGCAATTTAATTTCTTGTCATTTATTTTTAAGCATTTCATTTTTCTTGTCATTTTAATTCGTTAAACCTAAACCCGCACTTAATGAACATTTCACGTCACTTAGCAAGCATTATTTTAGTATAATTTTCTTAGATCAATTTTAGTATAATCTTGTAGATTCAAAACTTAGAATTAATATTAGTTTAATTTTTAGTATAAAAATAGTTAAAACCAAAAGTTTAGTTTTCCTTTTATATGTTTTCCTTTTAAGTAGATTTAGAAAACAAAACCAAAAACTTTTATGACATTCAAGCTCGAATTACAACTTGAACGTAGATTTCCATTCACCTCTCGTCGAGGAAACGACCCGGAAGGTTTTTGAGATATCACTTTGGTTAAAAGTGAATTTCTTAACCCGACGGAAATACTATACTATACTATTATTGGCCTATCCTTATTATTACGTATCTATATATTATATATTTTATACGTGTTAGTTTGGACGGACCAATTTTTGTATTCGTTTAATTGCGGGTCTCCAATTCGGTTCATTTTCTAATCCTTTTTCAATTAATTAGTGTAAGTTTTATTTTATTGTTTTATAATATGCTTTGATTTATGCCATGCTTAGTGTAGCTTTATTTTTAAAAAATGTTTAGTTCTTATTTCATAATGAGTAGTGAGTAGTTTTATTAATGCTTGTTAAGTGATTAGTGGAATTGTGATTTAAGTGTGGATTTGAAAAAGGTTTAATTGATTAATAATTTTGGATTATTTAGAATTGTGGTTTAAATATTTTTAAGGTCAAAATCCGGAAAAAATAGTTAAACTACACATCTAGTAATTAATATCTTTTTAAGAGGTGTTTGTCAAAATAAGCCAACGTTGTGAGATAACTATCTTTTCTAAGGAAATTAATTCGTTAATGAAACCTTAATTCACACTTAATGAACTTTACACATCACTTAGCAAGCATTTGCCTCTTTATAATCTTTTAGACCATTCTAGCATAATTTTCGTAGCTTAATTGTTTTATTATAATTTTTAGAATTAATGTTCGTATAAACTCCTTAGTATTAAAAATAGTCTTTAAAACCAAAGCCTTAAAAGATAATCAAGCATTATTCTTCGAAAACATAATCATGAATTTTCAATTCAAACCTCTTTGGGACTTCGACTCCGGAATATTGATTACTGTTTGTCCTCAAGCAATTTTCACATCCTACGAGAACTACTATACTATACTATTACTCGACGAGCACGTTTCGTGCGGATCAGTTTTTGTGATGTGTGCTAAAACACACATCGTTTATACCTCGTAAAACACTATTAATCGGACTAAAAATGCTAAAATATGGATAATTATCTTGCAAATATGTTTGTTTGGATTTTTTATGTCTTGCATGTAAAAATGATTGAAAACGGAGCAAAAACGGGTATTTACGGGTTCGTCGCGATCAAGAGTGCCTATTATTCAAAATCAAGACAAAGTCGTAAAAAATCCTCGAGCATGCCATTAGAAAGAGCATGGAAAAACGAGTCCAACGGTGCCCTCGAATTTTATGGGGCCGGCCCGTAACCCATTTTTATGGGCCGAGCCTGCTTTTACATGTTAAGGCCAAACAACTAATGCCTAAGGCCCATTTTGGAATCTAATAAAATTTGAAGTTGATGATGTAAGCCTCACGTAAGGCAGGAATTAAATCAAAGTTATACATGTGAGCTTCCACTAAAGATTGGAGGACGAGTAAGATCCGGGAACGTGTCATGCAAGTTGGAAAGTATTTACAATTCATTTTTTATGAAGAAAAACAATGATCATACGGACAGAATGACTGCTTAAGATTTAAGCAAGAATATTAGACGCGTGTCACTTTTCTACCGGTTGGATCCATTACCTTGTACATTACAATCCGTCTGACACTAATTGCTAGGCAATGATTGGCGGTCTTTTTACTTCGTTGAAAACCCCCGGTCCTGCCCCCCCCCACCATAAACCGCCCCCACCCCCCCGGTTTCCCCGTGATCGTTTAAATACCTCTATGATCAGGTTAGAATTTCGAAGAAATCTCCTTGACAGGGTTTCATAGCTTGCACTAGACGTTTCTCATTACCAGAGCGTGTCAAAGCAGACAACACGGTATGAGTGAACCAGCAAGATGAAGTCTCACCGATTGAATAGAAAAATTGATTTGAAAATCAACCGATGTATCACTTGCTAAAGTGTTTTTGTGACACATTGAGAGTGTTAATCATTTATAAAATTCATTAGCAACCGTTGATCCATTTCCTGGAACAAGTTTGATTCTAATAGAATCGCACCATCATTTCTTTCCAGTTGTCACAAGTTTGATTCATAAGAATCGTACAAGTCACCTACCATGAGCTTGTTTGATGTTGGCTCAAGCAGGATTTCCATCTTTACTGTGAATAATATCACTCGGATTTTCTGGCAAAATCACAATGATAATGCGTAGGACTCTTAATATATATCTTGTTATTCACATTATGTGACTTAGCAAGTATAATTTGACAAGTGTCCTAATGAGATTTATGGATGATCTCTTTTGGCTCTAGACTTAATAGTCACTTTGTTTTTAGTGATTGGAGGCTGGAGCAGACTGCCACCATTTCATATCACTAACTGGAGTGGGAACATTGGAAGTCGATAGAATATGGTTGTAATCTCCGTGAGAAATGAAACAAGAGTCTACTGAGAGACCTTGAGTAGCTAGGGAGGGTTATGCATAGGATCACTAGGTCTATGACTGTCTTCAATGTTAGAAAACAACTTAGTGTTTCCGACAGATTATGTATTAACCCGGTTTATGCCTAAGTGTATGGAGGGCTTCTTTTTTTCACCCTTTATCCTTACATTTCTTTTTCATTCTTCAACCCCTTCAATGCTTACCGAGACTTCATAAACTAAACACCTTGTTGGGGTGTGTTCTAGTGTTAGCATCCTCTTAGTCGGCATGTGTGATTGATTCTGCAGTGTATTTTGGTGTCCTTTTGTATCACAGCTACACTAAGGACTTCCGCTACACTCATAGTGGATATCCTTGGTAGATCCTCCAGTTCTGGCTGGATCATGGGATTTGAATACCTATGCTAAACCCCTTATATCTTCATAAATTTATAGTACATGTCGGTCTTTTGGGTATTCATCACAATCCAAAACCAAAATCATTGGAAAATTCAATCAAGTGTTTGTATAAATATCAAAAGATTACACTTTGTAGTTTTTCATCATCATAATGCATCCCCCGCGAATTGGTGCTTCATAATATAGTACATTGCTAATTGTGGAGTGCCTTGAGTCCATTTTACTTGTAACATTTCATACAAATTAGATTCAGTTTTAATCACATTTTCTTCCCTTATCCAAATGTTTAATCCCTTGAATATTTTAGATATCAATTGATTAAACGTTCTGGAGAACAAAATGTTCATAAATATCTAACAGGGAACATTTAATGGCCCCCCTAATTTTTGAGGGTTTATAAAGAACAGTGCGGAGTTCAATATTTGAAAATTTTTTTGAATTTACTAAGGAAATTCTTGAAATTTTGTACTCGAGCACTCCTTATTATCACCATAGTCTACAATATCTATATATATATATATATATATATATATATAAATTATATTATATATTATATATATTATATATATATATATATATATATATTATATATATATATATTAATAATATTATATATATTTAAAGTGTTAGTGCAAAATATTACGATATTTAATCTATACAATCTATTTTATGTTTTAGTTGGATAACAAACATGAAACCTGGTAATACATAACGTAAATGTGGCGCAAGTTACTCGTAACATCACAATTCATCAATGTATACATATCAACTTACACTCTATGTCTTAAAGTCTGCATCAACACCGACATATGTTTGCACCCGATGTAAATCACATAAGGTATGTACAAACAAATTAAACTTGTAGGATAATCAAAGAAAAATATTTTTTTTCTTAACCATTACATTTCTACAAAAGTATTTTTCAAAAATAAACAAACACAAAATACTTTTTAATAAAAGAAATGTTTTATTTAAATATAAAATTTGAAATCTGGTCCCCCCCCCCCCCAAAATGGAAGCTTCTATACCAGATACAACCTTCCCACAAATAGATACAACATTCCTCACAAAAAGACAAAAAAGGGAGCGGAGTCTAGGCGGCGGCCCCCTTATAGGCCTGGCGGCCCCCTTATATATAAGGAACGCCGTTGCCAGACTGTCAGCTTTCAGCTCCTATAAATAGTGGGTCATCTCCAACTAATTTCATAACCCTTTTGCACGATTTTCTTTCAGTTCTTTCTCTCTCTAGATCTCACTAAATCTCTCTAAATCTTTAATCATTCAACTTGGTTAATCTTTTTTAAATGTGATCAAATCTTTTATCCATTCCTCAAGTGCAAGAGAAGAAATTCGGTCATCTTCAAGATCCGAAGTTATATAGTCTAGTTAGTCTATTTGTAACATTTGTTACATATAGATCGAGTCCATGTCTTCCAATCTTTAGTAGTGTGTAGATCCAAATGATGTATATATTTGGATGGGTTGATTAGTATTTTAGGCCTTAAAATACATTGGTGAAATGGTAGATTAGTTCTAGCTAATATTAGGACTCGACATCTAGCTTAGTGTCGGAAAATAATGTAAGCGACACGGTTTATGTGTTTAGGCCATAAAACACAAGGTTTGTTATGTTGGGCCATAAAACATAACGGGTTTGGTTGTACCCGAAGAAGAACTCGACATCTAGCTTAGTGTCGGAAAAAAATATAAACATTGGCATAAGGTCCTCTCCGCCGAAAGTGAGCTTGTTGATTAGTGAAGTAACTCTCGAGTTGGATACTCGAGGAGTGGAGTAGGGCGAAGAGGAGCTTCGTGACCGAACCACTATAAATCATCGTGTCGGTTTGCATTTTCTTTTACCTTTCTCTTTACTTATGTCTTTACATTTATCGCTTTACTTTTACACTTGCATTGTGCTTATGATTGTGTGAATTGTTGTGTATGTTGTGTTAGTCATGGTTGTGGTTATACTGTTAGAATATGCTTTAGGTATTATAAACCTATGATCGACACTTCTCATATTGCGTCAAACTTGATAGGTGATTTAATACAAAAGATCCAGTCCAAAAACCTCTTCTAGAGGCGGTCCCATAGATCAGGCGGACCCCTGATATACTTGGCGGCCCCCATATATATGGGACCGCCGGTAAAAGAGTGATTTAATCCTTGATCTTAAAGTT
>BQNB010193779.1:0-11508 GCA_026074375.1 Tanacetum coccineum
CCTAAAGTAATTTTCTTATCTAAACGGGAAATACTATATATTATTACGACACGCGTTTGACGTTTATCAAATTGGCGCCGCTGCCGGGGAGAGGTGTACGATCTACACGTGGTATTTGAAGTTAGTGCCTTGATGATCCTTTCTTCAAAAAGTTTATTTTCGTACTTATTAAAATATAAAAATCCAAAAATATTTTCCTTCTTATTTTATTTTTATTTTTTCCTTTTCTTTTTATAAATATTAAAAAATGCAAAAAATATTTTTATTTTTATTTTTATTATCTTTATAAAAAAAATCTCTAAAAAAATATTCTCCTTCATCCTCTTATTTCGTTTAATTCTTATCTTCTTTATCCTCTTATCCGTTTAATTCTATCAACATGTCTTGGTTTTTGAGGTGCTCGTGGTGTGAAGGTCCGTTTAACGGTGAAAATTGTCGACGTTGTACCAATGTGAGTTTCAGAGACGAGTTTGTCCGTAACCCTGATCTCATTTCTTATGATGAAACACCCGATTTTTCTTACCCACCTCCACAGCCCTAGATATACTCGTGTGAGTTATGTGGGAATGATTCTCACTATGGTTATGATTGTCCACCATGGGTACCGCTTGTCTATGAGCAGGAACTGTGCTACAATCAAAACTTTGGTGAAAATTATTATCCATAAAATTCACCGAGTTTTCCACAACAATATCTTTGTTGTGAAAACTGTACGGGTCCTCATGCGAATTTTCAGTGTCAACCGAGGAATCAGAACTTCTATGAGCCTAATCTTTGCTATAATTCTAACTCTTCCGGATTTGACCAACCCCCGCAGTATTCCATCGATCATCACCCTCAGAGTATTCAAGAAGTCCTTAATTAGCAGAGGATGAATGATGTGCATAATGTATGGATTGAGTCAAGGAATAAACTTATTAAAACTATGCAATCCTTAGGTAAAATGTTACGTTAAAAAGAGCAGGCGGCTAATCTTAGTACTCATACTCCCGAGCCTTCGCGATGTTTCAATTTTATTTATTATGATGATGACGATGATGACGAGGAGAGTACTATTCCTTTGAATGAAATTATTTCTCAAATTCCTCCGTCTATTGCAATCACACCCGTCTTACCGACTATGGAGTCCGAGGACTCTCTCATCATGGGGGATGAGAATCTTAGCACAATTCCTGAAAAGGAATCGGACAAAGTAATAAAGTCTAATGTTGGGGACTTTGTTCCAATCCCAAGTGAGTCCGAGGATACTTTCGAGAGTGGTAGTGAGTGTGATTTGCCTTCGTGTGATGATTTCTCTTCCATTGACGTTTTACGAGGAAATTCTATGACTTTCTTTAATCCTCTCTTTGATGTTAATGACGATTTTACCTCTAGTGATGACAAGTCACTTCCTGAGGAGGATGTTCAGGAGGAAAATTTTAAAATTTATTCAAACCCTCTTTTTGAATTTGATGAAGAGTACATCTATAGTGACGTAAATCCTCTTTTTAATGAGGTGTTAGAGGACATCGAGAACAAGGACTCTTATGTTTCTAACCTTGATGAGTCAGATTTACTAGTCACACCTCTTTTCGATGCTAATGAGGATGAGTGTTTCGACCCTGGAGGCGATATTAATAAGATCGATGCTTTTTTAGATATTGATGTTTCTACGGATATTGAGGACGGTTATCATGATTCGGAGGGAGACATAATCTATCTTGAGTGTTTGATTACTAATGATACTACCCATAATCTTCCTCCCGAGGTGTTTTTAGATATTGACCCAAAAAGCTTAAATGATGAACCTGATTTTGATAATTTGAAGAGTATGGTCAAAATTTTCGACCCCGGGATTCATGAGAAAAAATTTTCTCCAACATATGTGAGGTTACCCTTTGAGGATCGCCATTATTTTTCCCTCACATTTTTTTATCAAAATCTTTCTTCCTTATCTCACTTATTCTATGGATTCTTCTCTTCTTCTCTCCTCCGGGAGTGAAGATACTATCTTTGACCCCGGCATCTCCGTTTTTAGTTTCTATTCTTTAGAGCCGGTGGTATCTCATCGGAGTGGAACTTTCATGTGCTTCAATGTTAAGTCCGATGGAGATTTACTCTTCCACATGTTTCGTCCATAATATCATGATGATATGGTGAGAGTCAAGCTAGAGACTCGCACAAAAACAAGCGCTTCTCGGGAGGCAACCCGTGTCTTTTCTTCCTTCTATTTTCTTAATAAATAAATGTGTGTTTTTATAGCTCAAGTGTGGGGGGCGTGCTTCTTTCTTTGGTATGTGGTATCGTTTTTGCAGGATTTTTTTAGATCATGAAGACCCGTGCTTGTTTTCAATCCTCCAATCGCCCGGTCTTCGATCTTCTGCTTATTTTGGAATCCTCGATCCTGATCATTTATATTTATTGTGTTTCCATTTCACACTTGGAATTTTTTGCATTTGCCTTTTTTGTTCGTAAGTGTGTGGATAAAACCCGATATCTAAGGATATTTTGACTTGACCGAGTTTTGCACTCTAGCTTTCCTCTTAGCTATTTAGACTAAGCGTTTGCTTAACTTTAAAATTTTGCAAAGAACGAAAAATGATAGAGTTAAATATAAGTTAGATGCTAAGCGTGGAGTAGTTGGATCTCTTTAGAGCTCATAGAGGTTAATTGTGGCTTTTTGCTCCCACCAGCTTAATAAACGTTATATAATTGTTAAATAAATAAAGTTACTTTAGTTTTTGCGATTCTTAGTTTAAATCATTTCGTAGAGATTCCTTCTGGTAAAAGTAAGGTACACATCGAGGTTTTGTCAGTGTTGTAGGGAAATAGGCTACCGATTCCTGACGGCTCGCTACCGTTGTCTAGGTAGTTAAAAGACCACAGGACTTGAAATTTGGCTATAATAATAATAATTGTAATTAACCGAAGCGAATAAGACCACTACTCTTGCCGGCTCACAATCCGATGTGGTAGTCATTTAAATGGTTGTAGGTTAATACTAATAATAATAACAATGGTGGCTGATAAAAGTTTTACTGACCCTCTTGCGGCTCACAACGATGTTGGCAGTCTTTCTAAATAAGGCACTTAGTAATAATCCAAGACTGATTAAAAAGTTTGATTGCATCTTGCCAGGCTCTGACAAAAACGATGTGTGCAGCCTTAAAAAAGGTCAAGGATCACGAAGGTCAATATTATGACTCCTAGACCATGGTGACTCGCTATAAAAATAACAAAACCCCAAATTGTGGGATTGTTGTTTTTGAAGGACCGAGGTTTAATAATGTTGCTATATAATAAGAATAAAGCCAAATTTCGACTCCGGGGTTATCTAAATAAAGCCTCCATCTCTGGACTCGTAGTTGAGTTGTTTTGGATGAAATAAAAAGGATAACCCCTAAATCATGCGAAATTAGAACCTTAATGTGGACCTTATTCTCACCATATCGTCTCTTTAGGAAATGATTTCAAACTAATTGTGGTTTAAACCGGGACCTTTATGAAATATAAGGGGACATAAATTTTATTTGTTCACCAATAATAATAATAAATTCCTTAGAGGATTTAGGAATAAGGGGAGCGAAAAAAAAGTGATTCATGCGTACCCAATTGCATTTTATGGAGTTTAGAATGTTAGCATCTAATCTTATATTTGACTGTGATTTCGTTTTAAGCTTAGTTTGGGGATTGTGAAAATCAAGGATGACGAAAACTCCGTTCTTAAAGCCTTTTAAATAATTTTAATAAATTTTTATCTTAGTTTTTATCTATTGTTATTAAATAAGTTGTTAAAACGGGGACGCTTTAGAAATAAATGATTTTGAACCTTCTTAATGGACCTTTTCTGTTCTTGTTTGATTGTGAGGAGTCATAAGTTAAAAGGGGAATAAATTATTTATTTCCGGGCATGTTTTTAAACATTGGGTGTGGGACCAACAATGGCTTAGTGTGGGGAATTTGATGTGTGAGTAAACAAGACATTCATTTGCTATCTCGAAAAAAACATTAAAATAAAACTAAAACATAAAATATGAGTAGTTATCTTTGCAAAATATTTTTGTATTGTGTTTTTTTATGTCCTTATACGGCTAAAAAGATTGAAAACGAAGCAAAAAACGGTAATTTTGTGGTTGACTTTCGATGACGTTTTCATGTTTATCGAGGTTCAAACGAAGTCGTGAATATCCCACGATCACACCATTGGAAAGAGCACGAAATTACGAGTCTATCGGTACCTTACTTGCCCCGTGAACATTTCTTATTTGAACCCTACACGTCCTTTTTGAACCTTTAGCTTATATGAACCTAAACCTGACCAAAAAGGGCATAAATAGAATTAATCCCCATATATTATAACAACTATGCCTATAGCACAGTTGGTTCTGGGGCTCCATAGTGTTTTACTAGGGAGGTCCGAGTTCGATTTCTGCTTGAGTTTAGTTGTTAATGTCAACATCAGAATCCAAGTGGATGCCACTGTGGGCACACGTGCGCTGACCACATGGCGGCCCGACCGGATCCATTAACCCGACCCATATGACCTGATTCCAGGACCCATACCGTTGTATGGTGGTCCGGGTGGTGGTCGGCGGCGGCTACGGTGATTCGCCACCGTTGGGACCGTCGTAGACCACCGCATGGTTCGGAGGTTTCGTTGTGGGTGGACCCACCGTTGACCGTCGCCTTTGACAAACCGTTGGGACCGGTGGTGGCTTCGGTCGACGGCGTCAGGACTGTTGACAGGCCAACGTGGCTCCAATCACAGGGTGACGCGTAGCCATCTATAATTGGGTCATGTTGTACTGTAGCATACGAGGTTGAATGTTCCAGGTTCAGGTGTAGTTAGGTGAGGCTGTTACGGAGGATCATTATAAAAAGCTTCTGGAAGCCCACGTGTCACATTCTCATTGGTGGATCACAGCTGTTTATGATGAGGAATTGAGGCGGTTGAGGAAATTTCGCATGAAGCTTCATGTGCACAAGAAAATTACAGAAATACCCCCAGATATTGCAATATGAGTGGCTAACCATTGGAAATGACGAAAATACCCCTAGCCCCACTTGGATTATAAAAGTGCAGCATAATTAGCAGATGAAAAAGGACGCATTTAGTTTTTTGTTGTATTTGTTCCTCAGTGTTAGATTTTTAGTTTATTTTCTAGTAGTATTAGGTGTAGTTTTAGAGTAGGAGTAGTAATAATTTAGATTTTTTGTGCGTTAAAAGCTTTTTGCCTTATCATCCAATTATTGTTTTTGCTTATTTTTTGAATGAAGATGCTTGTATTAGTAGTTTTATACACCCAAAAATATATTATAAAATTTAATACTTCAAGTGCAATTAAGAAATTTCTCCTAGGAATATTCACTCTCAAAAATATATATATATATTATATACTACGTATATTTAAACCGGGGTAGAATATGATCACCGAGGGTGTTTCCCCAACGACTAGTGAAATTGAAACCTTGTTTAAGAAAAAAAAAAAAAATAAATCTCTGTATTATGTTTTGAATAAGCTATCTTGGTGTTTGATAATCTAAAACAACAAGTAAATTTGAACAATAAAAGCAATTAAACAAATACGTGAAACAAATAAAACGCGATCAATTTGGCCAAGTAAACTAAAATTAATCCCTAAAATTTCAAATTAAATTTCTAAACCTAAGATGAGACTAAAGAAAATTTTAGGAAAAAGAAAAAACATTTTTTTCTTTATTTTTGAATTTAATATGAATTAAAAACTAATTTAATCTAATTAAATCTTAAAAAAATAGACAAATTAAGTACTAAAAATTTGGAAAATGATTTTTAAGCTTAGATAAGTCTAAAAATTATTTATAAAAGCAAAGAAACACTATTTTTTAACTATTTTTTTTATTAAAAATCCTATTTTTTAAATTTAAAAATATAAGCTCAAAAATGAAATTTAAGATCGTACAAGGTGTAAAAATGATTTTACCTTACGCTGTAATCCTTAAGCTAATTTTAGAAGAAAACTAAAACAACTATTTTTTTGTATTTTTCCTTGAATCCTTTTTCTATTTTTATTGATTTTATAAGATTTTAACTTTCGAAAAAATTGATTTTAATAAATCTAAATAAAAAGTGGAAAAAAATCTAAAAAAAATTTTAGGAAAATCTTAACTACTAGCTGGAAAACACAAGAAAATAAGAAAAACCAAATTGCTTAAAGAATAAGCCCTCAAATGAGCTTATTATGCTACGGCTTATTTATAAAAGGGAAGATGAAAACGTGTACTAGTATTAAATTGTGAGAGATATGAATGGATGAGCTATTGAAACAAACTGGTTAAAGGCGGTATTTGTTGTGTGTGGCGTGGTGTGTGGGTTCGAGTGTGGGCAACCCCTTTTTGCTTTTTTTTTATTTTTATTTTTTTGACTTTTAAAAAAAATAAATACTAGGACTTAAAAAGGACACTAAATAGACTACTTTTAATAACCGGGAATTAAGCTGAAACTAAGTAATTAAGCTTAAAAAACAGATTATCATAAGCTATTACTGTGGTGGTGGTTTTGGGCTTAATTTTCAATTAAACTACATATATTATGCTCAAAATTAAGCGCAATTTTAAAAAAGAAAAAGTGTTCTAGAAAGCTTATGGTGTGTACTAACTAGTTTTTTAAAAAACCTAAAAGGCTTAAAAAAATTTAATCCTTTCTGAAATTGATAAGAGATCGCTAACTCAGTAATGAACAAAAAGGGCACAAATTTTATTAGCTATAAAAAAATATTCAAAAAGCTAACTAGACTATATGCTTTTGTGAACTTAAAAAAACACTTTACTAACCTATCTTTTTTAAGCAATAAAAATTCAACCACATTAAGCTTGGAATTCAAATTTATGTCAACCAGTGTTCTAACCTATTTTTTTGGCTTTTTGACTTTTTATGATTTTGACAGCAACATTAAGCTAGGTAAATAAGCTAGAAAATGAAATTTAAGTCCTAATCTATATTAAGCTATACCTAGACCTTATCCTACTTGAATTTAAGAACCTTAAGTCCTACTTTTACTTAACTAGAGACTAAGCTAAAAGTGACAACAGTACTAACTTTTTGTTAGTACTGGTGCACTTTGCACAAGTGCAAGGTTATAGTGCAGGTTACCTAAGGGGTAAACCTGCACTTAGACACACTCAAGTAGAGTGTACAAGTAAAATGCAAGCAAGATCTAAGCCTTGGAGGGCTTAGATCAAAGTTTGCACAAGTGAAATTCAAAGAACAATTCCCCTGGTGCTGGCACACTTAAGTTAAGCTCAAATTCTCTTAATTTCTAAAACTAACTTATGAGTACTCATTTCCTATTGTTTTAAACTAAAACTAAAGCTTTCTAAAAAGGTTTGCACAAAAACTTTTAACTAATGTTTTACTGGTCAAAGTAGCTTATAATCCAAAACACCCTTTACCACTTTGACAGAATTGGCTTTGAACTTAAATTGCTAAACTAATTAACAAGCATTAACTACCAGATTATTTTTAGCTTATAACAATCCCCAACTAACATGCATTAACAGCTAATTAAGCATTAATCTAGGATTCAAACTAATTTCTACTATTTTTGGTTTTTTAGGTTTTTAAGTCAAACTTATTATTAAGACTATGATTAAACCTAAAAAAAATCTAAAACAGATAAACAACTATGGTTATTAAGCTAGTTAAAACACAAATAAGCACTAATAAGCAACTTTAATAAGCAAATAAGCAGATCTAAGTTTAGAAGGCAATTAAACTAATAATTAAAGCAAGAAATTAAAGAGAAACTTACAAGGCTCCTCTAGCTAAACAAGAGGACCATTTAAGGCAGCTACAAGCTCCCTAGCTTATTAATAAGCTAGGGTATAAGTCCTTGGGGATCCTTCCCTTTTAGATCCCCCTTCCATAAGCTCAAATCCAATGAATTCCATGGTAAATGTAAGTTACACTGTTTTAAGGTTTAGAAAGGATTAATTCTGAATTGATTAAGCTCTATTTCAGCTTATAGACTGAAAGAGCTTATTGAGAAAATTTGGCTTAGTTTAGAGAGCTTATGAAAAAGAGACTTGGAGAGATTAAGAACAACTGAATTTCATTAAAAAAAACTTGCTTACAATACTTTTAAAAAGAAAATTACAAGATTAAAAACAACATTAAGCTAGGAATTTAAAATTTAAGCTAAAACTAAATTAAGGCTACGTGTGTGTGTGTGTGAAGAGTGAGGCTCTATTTATAGCCATTTGGTGAAGCTTCCAGACCCTCTTTCCTTGCTCTCCAATCTTTTAATCTCAGCCAATCATTTCTTCAATCATTTGAGGGCTATTGTAAGCCGTTGGATCATTTGTGTGCACTTCAGGATTGCCAAGCTGTCATTCTTTGATTATGACAGCTTGTGCTTCTTTTGTGAGAGAGTCTAGTACAAAACCCACATATACTTGTGCTTTCACCATTGCTACGTGGCTTTGAGCTTGAGAGAGGTTAAGTATCCCCTTGATAAAGACTGATTTGACCCTTCATTTGCGTTAAGGAGCTCTTGAATTGTCTTAATTGTCTATTGATTTTGATTTTCCCTTTGTTTTAACTGCTTGGTGAAATGGGAGAGATGAATGAACAGTAAATGGTTCTTCGCGTGTTTTTATAACTGAAAACGGGTTGGTCAATAACTTATGACCTCTTGGCATTTTGTCCCATCTTTGTTTTCCCTTTTCCTTAGTTTATAATACTAGGTTTGGAAATTGTAAAACTGGCCTTGTGGTTTTAAAAGTTGAATGGCTTGGGTTTTGAGCTTTAGGATCCGGTATAGGCCCATTTGGCTTATGGACTATTTATGAACTTTTCTGAAAGTTGAGGGTCTTAAGTGGAATATTTTGGATCTTGTTGATTTTTATTGACCATGGTTTGACCACTTTGACTGAGGGTTTGACTTTCTCTGGCTTCGGCTTTGATTCTTTGGCTTCTTTTTTGTACTCTTCTGATTCTCGTGTCCGTGCTTGCTTGTTTTTTACTATTCTTTTATGATTTTTGATATATCCGCACCTGCGCACACAAAACACAAATACAAGCATATTTTTGCCATTTTTGGTCTGTTTTGGGTTTATTTGGGTTATTTTAGGTACAAACGGATATGTGTATTCTACACTTATCAAAATTCCCCAAACTAAACGATTGTGTGTCCTCACGCAATATCACATGCCTTATAACCAAATACCTCAAAAATTCCCCAAACTAAACCTTTGAAAAGTAGCAAAGATTTTTGTTGAGAGAGTTAAGAGATCACAAGTTATAAAACACCCGATTTCCCATTTTCAAAAGTTTTTCTCTTTTTATGATTTTTCTTGATAATTGGCTACCTAACTATAACTTATTTGTGTTGACATAATGTATTGTTTTCATTACCTCATTGGTAACTTTTAAGATCATAGAACAAAAAGCACAATTAAGTGTCTATAAAGATAACTTCATCAATCCGGTGATTTTTCATGTTTCCCTGCTAAGCTTTAAAACAAGATCACCGTTAATTACAAGTCATGACACTAACACTTCTTCATTAATTACTATTTGTGTTACTTACTTTTCCTCTCCGCAAAATCCTTCTTTTGTTCTCAGTTTTTTACTTTAAGTCATTATACCGATAGGCTCTTTAAGACTGTTGTTTCGTTCTTATTAATTGCCAAAAATAAAGCGCAGTAACGGTTAAGAACGTCTAATAATTTGCTCCTGACCTTTTCAAAAGAATCCAAATGTTCATCAGATTAAAGTCCACATTTGAGGGCAACCAAATTTGGCTTTTATTGGCTACTAAGTCACGGCACCATTCATTCGTATACCCTAAGGCTCTTTAAGATATGAGTGGACAATCTTAATTATGCACCATATACCTTTGGCTCTTTAAGGTTACAAAGTTAGACCAAAAATTAGCAACAATTATTAAAACCTCAGTCCCTTTAGAAGGCTACAAACCATCGGGCCACGCCCTCTGACAAGATGTAGCAAACATATTCGACTTCGGTAACTTCCTTGACCTTTTAGATGGTTGTAACATCGGTTGTGAGCCGGCATGATCAGCAACTTTTATCTGTCTCGGATTTTTATGAATTCTACTTTATTCCTTTTACCCTTAGGCTCTTAAGGAATAAGCAAAATATTTATTTATTTGATTACATTATAATATGCCAAATTAAGTATTCCTGATGTGAAAACAAGCTAATGGGAGAATAAAGCCACAATTAATTACATGATGGAGCTTTGAAAGAAAACCAACTATTATACGTTTAATGTCATGACTTATAAATAACACTATCATTTCTTGTTCTTCGCAATTTAAATCTCTAGAAAGAAATTCTGCGAACACTTTCGTAATCAACACTATCATCTCTTATTCTTTGCAATTTAAAATCTCTAATAAAGAAATTCGCAAATACTTAGCCTATATAAAATCCAACTCGGCATATTTAAAATCTACTTGAGATTAGCACAAGTTTTCATTTACTAATGATTTCAAGTCTGGCATGTTTAAAGTCTACATGAGACTAGCACAAACTATCATCATTAATTGTTAAGGGAGAAAGCTAGAACTCTACACGTACGATCGGGTCAAAAATTACTTCTTATTCTTACCAACGAAAAACCTACATTCGTGTCTTAACACTTATTATATTTTTTATTTTATTTTATTTTATTTTATTTATTTGTAAATACTATTTTAAAATTTTAAATTTTTTGCTATTTTTGTGGGAAAACGGGTACGTAAGAACAAAACAATAAGCAGGTAACATCAAATCGATAGATTCCCTCCCCAAACTAAAACGAAACATTATCCTCAATGTTTAAAGGCGGGTCTCTACGAAAATCTAGGCCGTTTATGAATTATGCAAAGATAAACGTGAATCGATATGATGAAAGGATATTGGATTTCCCCAAACTAATTTCAAACAAAGGATGAGAAGCTCGAGTGAAACGGGAGACAATCACCGGACATGAGAGGCTTCAGAAATTGTTGGGTTGATCCTTCAAAAATCTCAACAAGCAACAAACAACAAACAATGAGAAATCGGAAGAGGATAGCCTCTTCACACATCACAACACATTAGAAAATAGAAAGGATAAGCATGGGGTGAACTCCCACGAAGCGGCTTGTTTTTGGTCACCGAGTCGCAAGCTCGACTCGATCCCTGAATTAATTTGTCCTTAGGGAGAGCAAATAGAAAACTTTCATTGAACATACCACTGGCTTATGAAACGTGACGATGCCGGGGTCAAAAACAAAATTTTCACTCCTAAAGGAGAAAATCAAAGGTGATTCCTCGGAATAAGTGAAATGTGGAAGAAAAGTCCAAATGATAATATTGCTTTGGTAGAAATCTTTATTAAGCACAACATTCTTCATAACCAAAATGGGCTCAAAATTCAAACATTTATCTGGTGGTTCTGGCGGAGGCAGAAGAAATGACGGTTCTTTGAAAACTAAAAGAGTCCCGGAGGAAATGTTCTCTTTTAAATTCTTCTCCAATGTAACAAGATTTTTATCATGA
>BQNB010193780.1:0-11508 GCA_026074375.1 Tanacetum coccineum
GAAGAGAAAAGCTACAGTTACAGAAGAACAACCATCAAAGAAGCTTAAATTGAGGACAGAGATAATTGATGAGCTCAGAAACTATCTTAGGATTGTAGACTTTATGTGTGATTTAAGACTCGACGCAAAGAGAGGCAATGCTTAACCTTTTTTTGAGAGTGTGTGAGTTTGTAAGAGTGTAAAATGGTGAATATGTGTGTGTATTTATAGGCAAATACTTAGTTATATCTCCTAGTCACACAAACTAAACCAAACCGGCTCTAACCCTAGTGGTTTTGAAGTTTTCTAGTTAACTACACATTGTTTTGTTAAACCACCCAAGTACTATTCTTAATTACACAATATTTGTACAAGATTTATCAAGATTATGAAAATCTAATGGATTTGTGTGTGGTTTGATGTCTAGCCGAGTATCCAAGAGAGAAAGAGAGAAAAAATGGGTTATTAACCATTGTGTAATGGATTTACTAGGAACACTTAGTACTAATATTAATTAAAGGGAGTTTGTACAAGTACTTAGCAATATCTTGGAAGATTTCTAGTTGTTTTTGGTACCCATATTCGGCTATAGTGGGTTTTACACAAGAATTGATTTAATTTTTGTGTTTAAGGTTTCAAAGTGGGTATTGGTTTGAGTCTAGGTAAGTCTAGGTATTTCCGGGGTGTGTCCGAATGTATTTTATTGCGAAACGTAAACCTTTTACGTGACCGATAAAAATAAAATACTCAAAGTTAATAATTATCTTCTTAATAATTATTTATTACTTGGTTGATGTAAACCTTAATTTATTTGATGACCGTTTACATTAAATGATTATTTCTAGTCTACGCGATTTATCTTAAAGTTAATTTAAAAGTAACCGCGTATCGGACCAAAATAAATAGTGACGAATAATAGATGTCGTAAAATGACCTGAAATTGAGAAATGTTACACCTCACATCACATTAGAAATAAGAAAGAAGAAAAATGGATAAGCATGGGGTGCCTCCCACGAAGCGCTTTGTTTTTGGTAACCGAGTCACATAGCTTGACTCGATCCCCGAATTCATTCGTCCTTGGAGATGAAACAAGTGGAAAAGCAAACTTCCATTTGATTTTCAAATGCCACCGACTCTTGAGAAGAAAAATGAAAAGCGAAGATGCCGGGGTCAAAAATGGTGTCTTCACTCCCGAAGGAGAAAAGAAAGTTCACATGATGAGTAAAAAGGATTTGGACAACAATTGTGAAGAAAAGATAATGGTGGTCCTTAGATGATAATCTCACACATGATGGAGAAAAAGTTTTCTCCCAGATCCCAGGATCAAAAACTTTAACCATATTTTTCAAAGTATCAAGTTCGGATTCATCCTTAAAGCATTGTGGTTCATGATCGAATAACACCTCGGGAAAGAGATTATGGGTGGTGTCATTGACACGTTTAAATTCAACCCTTTATATATATTAAATATATATAAAATATATAATAAGAATCAAAAATGTCAATGATAAATATTCCGTAAGGCTTTTAAAAGAGATTTACTTTTATCCAAAGTAAACTCCACAAAAACCTTCCCGAGTCGTGTCCCGACGAGGCGTGAATTTGAAAATCGAGAATCGGTTTAGGAATTATGCTTGAATAATCAAAGATTTGATTTGGAATCTATTTCTACTAATAAAGTGAAAAAAATAACTAAAAGAAAGCAAACAAGAAAGGCAATTTAAGATACGGGCTAAAAACCTAAAACGTTAACGGGCATTAAAAACGCGACCTAAAAAAAGCTAAATTATCAAAATTTAATCCTAAAATGAATTTTTAAGTTTTTATTAACCCTAAGTGACTAAAATGTAAGAAGTCTTCTAGAATTAGATGTGAATCTCTCCTCACGATCATAGATAATCGAAGCAGGTATCCCTTGTCTTGCTACTATTCTATTCAAGTATAACCTTGCCAATTTGTCTAATGAATCATTCTCTCTTATTGGCAAGAAGTGGGTAGATTTTGTAAGTCGATCTACAATCATCCAGATGGTGTCAAAACCTTGTGACGACTTAGAAAGCTTGGTGATTAAATCCATCATGATATTATCCCATTTCCACTCGGGTATTGCTGGTTGTACTAACAATCCTGATGGCCTTTGGTGTTCGGCCTTGACCCTTGCACACGTCAAGCACTTGCTAACATAAGCGGCGATATCAACCTTCATGTTTGGCCACCAATACAGTTTCTTCATATCTTGGTACATCTTTTCAGAACTGGGATGAATAGAGTATTTTAACTTGTGAGATTCGTGCATAATCACGAATCTTAAATTTCCATAACAAGGTAAACAACTCCTGCCGTGTAAATAAAGTCCTGTCAGCACGTGGTTCCAACCTTTCCCTGGGTATATCCTTTTTTATCATACCGCCTACATCTTTATTTACAAGATTCTCTGGTTTTTGGGCTTCGATCTGAGCTTCTAAAATTCGTTTTGGAATATTCAAGCCAATAGTCATAACCAAGGCTCGAACCCGCAATGGCTTTAATACGTTCAATAGCTCAATGCACTCAGGCACACGTTTGCTTCTGGATGATAACGAAGTTTTTAGTCACAATCGTAGTCGCATAGCAATTCAAGCCAACAGCGTTGGCTCATGTTAAGCTCCTTTTGATCGAGAATGTGTTGTAAGCTTTTATGGTCGGTGAACACAGTACATCTGGTTCCATATAGATAGTGTCTCCGTATCTTTAGAGCAAATATCACCAATCTAAGTTCTAATCTCACTGAGGGTGTAGTTATTCTCATGAACCTTTTAATGTCGAGATGCAATGGCAATCACCTTCTCTTCTTGCATCACACAGTGCTAAGACTTATGTTGATAAGATCACAATAGACCACAAAGTCTTCGATTCCTTTAGGTAAAGCTAGAATTGGCGCACGAAACTTCTGCTTTCTAATTTTGAAATGCTGTTCTCTTCCTTTTTTTCCCCCCTGTCAAACTTGATTTCCATTTGAGTAAGTTTCCGTTTATTGATTTAGGCAATCTTCGAAACACCTTTGATGAACTTCAAGTAACAGCAAGACATAAAAATTGGCGAGTCTTGTTGGTGTCTTGGAGTTACTAATCTTTGATAGATTCTATCTTGGCTTGGATCCACATGTATGCCTTTGCTATCTATGACATGTCTAAGAAATTGTACCTTCGGAATCCAAAATTCACATTTTGAAAACTTAGCATACAACTTCTCCTTCTTAGGCAATTCCAAAATTGCCTTGAGATGTTCTTCATGCTCTTTCTTGTCCTTTGAATAAATAAGTATGTCATCGATGAAGACAATTACGAACTTATCGATGTAAGGCTTGCATACTCGATTCATGAGGTCCATGAATACCGCAGCGTGCGTGTTTCAGTCGTATGGCATAACCTCGGAAATCGTATGTCCACTACCGATCTTTTGAAGCCGTCTATGGAATGTCTTATTCGCGTACCTTAGCTGGTGCGGTGATACCTCCTGATCTCAGATCTATCTTCGAATAAATACTGGATCCTTGGAGTTGATCAAATAAATCATCGATAACGATTCTTTACTGTTAGTTTATTTAACTCATGGTAGTTGATGCACATCCTGAATAACCCATCCTTCTTTTTGACAAACAAGATCGGGGCTCCCCAAGGTGAGGAACTAGGTCTTATGAATCCTTTGTCAAAAAGCTCTTGTAGTTGCTCTGATAATTCCTTCATTTTGGATGGAGCCAATCGATACGATGCTCGAGCTACGGGTGCGGCTCCTGGAATCAGATCGATCTGAAATTCTACTGGTCGAGCCGGAGGAAGACCTGGCAAGTCCTCGAGAAACACTTGAGGAAAGTCTCGGACGATTGGTACATCCTTAATTTGTTTTCCATCCGACTTGTCCTCCTCTTTCTTGGCAGATATCTGGGCCAAAAAGACCTGGCATCCTTTTGCCATGTACTCTTGAGCTTTTGAATATAAGATAACTGCCAACCGAGATTCTCTCGTTGCTACTTTTGTTGCCACAAAAAGTCAAAGTTTCATTCCCATAGGGAACTTGAATAAGTTTTTCATTGCACACGATCATGGTGTGACATCTTCTTAACCAGTCCATACCGATAATGACGTCCAAACTACCCAGTTCTACGGACATTAGATCTATGTGGAACGGGTGGTCTAAGAAATTTAAAGTGCAACCTCGTATAATAGTGTCTATCCTGAGTATTTTCCCATTAGCTAATTCGACATCATAACTATTATCTAATGGAGTTGGGACGATGTCAATCAGGATAAGTGCAGTAGATATAAACTTCAATCTGGCGACAGTGCCGAATAAGCTAGATGCATAGTGAGTAGCTTTAAGACGGAACATACCGTAAAACATTGGAATTTGGGTTTCCGATGTTATTCCCTCCTCTTCTCTGTATTCCTAAACTGCATAAACCATGCTTGTGATTCCCATTCCCTCCATCTTTTTTTTTCAACTTAGGGCAATCTCTCTTGAAATTCCCTAGTGCTCCACACTCAAAACAACCATTCCCTTTGGGAGCTGCCCCATTGCCCTTCTGAGTATTAGCAATGTTTGTATTACTAGTACTCTTGCAATCGCAGGCAAAGTGCCCTACCTTGTTGCACTTGTGACACTTCTGGGTGCACGGGCCATTGTGATGAAAATGGCACTTGGTGCAGTTAGGAAATAATCCCCCATACGGCTTCTTTTCACTTGTCCCCATATTGTAGACATTGACGACATTCTGCCTCTTAAAGGGTTGTTGTTGGTGACCATGGTTGTTTCTGGATAAATTATCAGCCTTCCTTTTGTTGTCAGACTGCCTTTTTGCGTAGGTGCGGAGTTTCTGATCCATCAAGTCGTTGACCAACTTAATAGTCTCATCCAACGTCTTGGGTCTGGCAGATTTGACGTTCCCATAAATGTTGTCAGGAAAGTCCACTGATGTACTTGTCAACCTTCTCGGTTTCGTTGGCAACAAACTTGGTACATATCAGGGTTAGCTTGGAAACGTTCAGTGTATGCTGGAACATCGTTCCCCTTGACCTTTAGGTTCTACAACTCGATTTCTAATTTCTTGATTTCACCCTGTGGACAATACTTGTCCGTTATCTTTTTCTTGAGTACTTCCCAAGTCATTGCATATGCCTTAGGACCTAAGTTCTTATTCTGACATTCCAACAGTCAACGCAGCACCTAAAGAGTGCAAAGTGGCAAACTAAACCTGATTCCTCAATAGCATAACCACTGATATTAAAACTCAGCGCTACGCACGTCCGGCCTTCGCAGCGCAATCCACCGATTCAAACCGACCACGCCTTCAGTCCCCTTGAAGTTTAAAGGTTGACACTTCATGAAGTCGGCGTAAAAACAAGGGCGCGCAGTTTGCACATTCCTTCGGTTATCCCCGTGTGAACTGTGGCTTCCATCTCTATTAGTGGAGTTTCCCAGAAGGGCTTGATCAATCATAGCTTGGATGGATTCTAGAGTCATGTTGTTTGGGTTGGTGTTGTTAGGAGTAGTATTCGGTCCTTGTCTTGTTGTAGGTGCCATGATTCGTCTACAACACAAGTTACAAAACGTGAGGTCATAATTATGACAAAATATAATAATGTATAGATGAGATAAACAAACAAGATGAGGTTTATAGTACAAAACTAACACATTATTTATTCATGTACTTTGAAATTTTACATGAAATAGTTGTCTGATTACACAAAATACAATACAAAAGATCTAAGGCTATGCTAGTAGGGAAAAACCCCTAATACTTAACATGCCTGTACAATGACCTAGCAAGATAAGATAACATAAATCACTAGACGTGACTGTTCGCATCCCCTAAAGCATCTTGGTGATCCAGAATCCTAGCATCTGGTGCTGGCTGTCTAGCTCTCTGCTGTCCTCGCAGTGCTAGCAACTCGGTCTGCATGTCGCCCATCTCTCGCCTCATGTCTCTCATCACACAGAGAGTCTCTACCATATGTGCTTGACGCTTAATGGTCAGATCTCTCAAGCGCTGCTTATCTTAGCTGTGCATTGAAAGCGAGTCTCATGTATATGTTGTGTCTGAATGAGAGTACCCTGCAGCTATAGCTATGTCTGATGTGCCTGGAGATGGGTCTCGTATGCATATACATAATCACGGTGGGTCTGAAGCTCCTGACGGGTCTCCTGACTCAATCCTATCGAGTGAGCCTAAGCCTCTCAGGAAGCATAGGCGTCCTTCATCATCTTTATATCTTTAGAGCGTCATCATCATCCCCACATAAGTAAGTCGACCGATTGCGAAGTCATATCGACTTATCTGTTGATATACGAGTACCTAATAATCCTAGCATCTCTAGTAAGGCATGCAAGTCTGTGTATCATGCTCATGGAGCTCAGCAAGCTCTGTGACCCTAGTATTGACCTCTTCCACGGTCATAGGTGCTATCTCAGGAACTGCCTCTGCCGGATCTACCCAAGTATCCCTAATGCCGTACCCAACATCTCTAATCCCATGTTACCTCTCTTTAGCATCTTACTATGCTATCAAACCTCATAATCTAATTCCATCGGCCCTATGCTAGGTCTAACAGTAGAACTCTCCCCGGTCTCATATCTAGAGCCTAGAGTAGACAAACACAACCTCTTACGAGGTGGCTGCTCGGACTCAGGACTATCATCCCTACGATCAACAGGTGGTGGTATGTATAGAGATGGTGGTAGTGGTGGTAGTGGAGGTGATGGTAATACGACAGTAATGCAATCAAATAAGGCCTGAGTGGATGTTATCCTGAGTGTTTGGATTTGGGTTGGACACCCAGATAGTGGTAGTAATGGTGATGGCACAGGTGGTGGTGATGAATGTGCAGGTACGGCCATGCACCTAGCAAGGCATTCTCCTACAAAAGGTGGTGATAATGAGATAGGCGGTGTTGGTGATGGAGTAGTCATAGCCAGAAGTCTCTCGACCTCTGTCTTTGGTGGAAGAGATATGGAAGTCTAAGACCAGACGATAATCCTAGCCCCAATAGTAATGTCAGTGGAGGGTGGTGGTATAACAAGCTTTGTTCCCTCAGGTAGAGAAATAGGCTCATCAGTAGGTACAACAACAGCAGAGTCGGCAGGAGCTAAGTGCTCCTCCTCATTCCTCAATCCTTATCCTCACTTCATTGTGTCATCCCTAGATAAATCACTGTTTTCATCATCTCCATCATCTCCCCATCCATAGGATAGTCAATCGGACCATCCTTTGTCTCATCATCCTCCTACTCCTCTGGATCCTCTTTGGGATCCAAATCAGTAATGTATCTGAGTGACTCAGCAGTAGATGAATCAATAGGAGGCAATGGCTGCTCCTCACCTGGAAACTTATGCTCATCCTCTAAAGGTATATACTCATGGTATATAGGCTCTGGCACGTATTCAGGATCACGTGCCTGTAGGAACTGGCGGTGTTTGTGGATCCTCTGGGCCTGGTATGTAGCCAGGTGACGGTGTGGCTACTAGCTGTATAGGGAGTCCATCGTATCCTAATATGATGACCCATGGAATGCCTCCCTCATATACCTCCTCATTATCGGCTCCCCAGAAGGCTCTGCCGGGCTCAGAGTCAGTGTAGATGGAAGTGTAGGTAACCTCAGATGACGCAGAGGAAATGACTACTGCAAAAAAGCAAAAATAGCTTATATAAGTATTACTTATAAGAGAGATCGGTATGATATGACTATAAGTTCTAATTATAAGAGTGGTCTCTATGTTATATCTATAGGACTCTTATAGTACTGTACGTAATATAATTTATTTCTCGTATGTCAAATCATGTAAGCAACTTACGTAATTACTATGCATAAAAACACGTGTATATCATGTAAGTCATATATCCTAGATGCAAACAAAGTATAATGAATGTATATCCTGTGCAAATCCATTTGTTTTGGAAAAATAGATTTGAAATGGTAATAGTTCAGACAAAAAAAACTTTTGGACCTGGTTTCTTATAACTTTGTCTGTTACCAATCTATCACACCCCCAAATCTGGGACGCAACGGAAATGTTGAATATCTGAGGGTTACTTCATGATCAATAGCACATGATATGAGAATGAACGAACCACTAAATGCGTCGTTTGAAAAGTTACATTTGGATTAACAAAATACTTTGTCTGTTACATAAGCTCATGGCTTCAATTTGTTCAACAATTAATAAAGATTTTGGTTTATAAACATTATCCCCAAAATGTTAATTAAGACCCCATATATCGTGGATATGACTCTTCAAATTATTGAACTTTCCATGTATCACTGCACCTCGTGCCTTATTGACCTGAGAAAACATGCTTAAAACGTCAACATAAAGTTGGTGAATTCATAGGTTTATGTAAATTAATAGTAGGACCGCAGATTTTCAAATGTATGATTAAGCAACAAATGCAAACATCATAAAAAGTAACTATGTTTTCCTAAGCTCATGACAATGAAGCTTGACATGTATGCAATAAATTGCCAATAAATGCCCGTGAATGATGTTCTATCCCGCAACATCCCAAATCCGACATGGTATACGTTTGTTGTCCGGCAACCCGGCACAGTGAGCGCTACTCACCCAAACGGGGATGTCAATCCCAAATAGATCTATTTATAACACTCGCGTTCACAACCTAGTGATTGACAGTTCATGATAAAGGGCTCAGTGGGTTATCGCTACTTAGGCAAACACGTAATTATAGTACAAAATGTACACTTGCGTCTAATTTGTAAAACAAAGCATGTTCTCACCCCAAAGGTGTAAATCATTTAAATAATTGTAAATTGGGGTATGAACTCACCGTAGTACAATAGTCTTCTGGAAATGATAATTATTCCAAAGCACTACAAATGATTCACCACCGTTCAAATAACTAAGTAAAATATGGCCAGTTTTAGTCTATAAGTTTAGGCTAAAGACTCAATGTATAAATTATAATAATTTACTAGTTTATATATACTGTTATCACTTGTGTGGTGGTGCGCATGTTTATTGTATTTGTATTCACTTGATGGCTCTTTGGAAGGTATACGTTTACACTGTATAACGTTATTAATAAATACTCATAGTTATTAAGTCGTGGTTTAACTCGTATAATGTCCGATAATATTATAATTCGTCTGATCCGTTAAGTGTTTAACAAAATCACTTTCATTTATAAATTACCCTTAGGTTTTCTATAATTACCAAATCAGTCCCTATGTTTATGAAATATATAATATTTGCAGTTTCAACGCTCAAGTTTCAAAATTGACACTTTTGACCCCTCAACTTACAAAAAATGCATTTTAAGTCTGATTGAGTTCTAAAAAGTGGCATTTGGTTTTAATGGACTCTAATAAGCCATATAAGCTAGGTCAGCTTATAAATAAGCTCGGATGAGCTTATTTTGGCTTGTTAGGCCTTATTGAACTCGTTAAGGTCCAATAAGAAATCCAAAGGTCCAATTGGGTTTTCAAAAGCATAAAAGCCCTTTTTAAGTCCATTTAAGCTCACTGAATTTGTTTGGCTGAAAAATAAGCTCGGGTGAGCTTATTTGAGTTTATTTGAGCTTATTGGGCTTGTTAGCCCAATAGCCTTAACTCGTTTAGTTGTAAAAGGTTCTATTAAGTATTTCAACTTATTTTCTAGACTTGTTAAGTACATTTGGGTCTGTTTTCTATTTCAGCTTATTCAATAAGCCATTAAGCTCGTTATTGGGCTTATTGGACTCGTTATGAGCCCAACAAGAGTTTTAAAGGTTTGGGCTTGCTTCATTAAGGTCCATTAGCTTGTCTAGGATTATTATAAAACCTATAAGCTGTCTAAGCTCATATGTAAGCCGTCCAAGCTTATTGGAGGCTTATGGACTCCTTGTAAAAGTTCACAAAAATAGGCGTGAAGTACCCAAACGGATTGGTTTTGGTTTTAATAAGGTAATAAAGGGTTCTACCATTGGTTGTATAAGTTATAGGATTCTCAATAAGCTCGTTGAGCTTATAAATAAGCTGTGGGTTTTACCAGGTGGGCTTATTGGGCCCCTTTACATGAGCTCTTAAGATTTCCAACTAATCCTTGTTTAGCATCCAACTCATACTTAACACTGTCATTTTTCGTTCTTCGAAAAATTTTCGCGACCGCTTAGCCTAAAACGTTAAGGAACAAGCTAGAGCTCAACACGCTCGATCGAGTCAAAATTTATTCTTATTCTACCCAACAGAAAAGTCAAAATTGTGACAAAACACATATTTTATTTTTAAAAATTTTTAATTGTTTTCATTTTTTTGGTATTTTTTTTATATTTTTGGTAAAAACAGGATTACGCGAAAACAACGGCTGCAGGCATAATCAAATCGATAGATCCCCCCATACTAGAATTAAACATTGTCCTCAATGTTTTAAGAAGGGTCTCTACGTAAATCCTAAGCCGTTTATGAATTATGCTAAAGATAAACGTTAGTCGATAAGATTAGGATATTGGATTTCCAAAATGAAGCTGAGGATTTGAAGCTCGAGTGATCGAAGGACAAAAACCGCGAGCACGAGAGGCTTCAAAAAATCCGGGACAATCCTGGACAATCACAAAAACACAAGTAAACGAGAATGGAAAGAGGCAAGCCTCTCACAAAAAAAAACACTTATTCATTACTACATAATATAACTAGGATAAGCATGGGGTGCCTCCCACGAAGCGCTTATTTTTGTTAACCGAGTCTTGAGCCTGACTCGACCTCGAATTCATTGGTCCATGGGGGAGCAAGTGGAAGATAAAATCTCCATCGGACTTTCATTCAAGTGGTTTGGATAAACATTGAATTTCATGAAAGTTTCACTCCGATGAGATATACCCGGCATAAAAGAATGATAAACGGAGATGCCGGGGTCAAAAATGGTATCTTCATTCCCACAGGAGAGAAGATATGGAGGAGTAACGGGATACGTGAGAAAAGGAAGAAAGATCCATACAATATAAGCGAAGAGAGAATCACTAGAAAGTATGAAATCCAGATCTAGGTTAAGGGTGGGATGGGTGGATAAAACATTAGGCACATGAACTCTTGGTTCTTTTGTTGGGAAAATACCCACCACATCCATAGTGAAATCGCTCAGCTCAGGCTCATTCTTAAAGTAGAAACAATCATACTCCAGTGGAGATATGATGTGAGCGAATCAGCGAACTCCTCATGATAAAAATAACTCCTATCGGCAGGAGGAAATGGATTGATCGAAAGATCAAAGATGAATGAATCATATTGAGAAAAATCAGCATGAGTAGTGGTACTGCTACTACTCTTTTCTTTAATATGATCGTCATTGAAGGCTTCATAATCCGGAAGAGAATAATCAGAACGGGTAGTGGTACTGCCACTACTATTCTCTTCTAAATCAAAGCAGAAGGATTCAGATTCGGTTAAAGAATTATCAAAGGTGTTAGTCTCTTCCAAGAAAGAGTTAAGAGATGTGGAGGAAGACTTGGTCATAACATCGGAAGATAGAGCGGGATTATCTTTTAATGCTTCGATGTTAGCAAT
>BQNB010193782.1:0-11507 GCA_026074375.1 Tanacetum coccineum
TGTGACGCCTAGCAGTAGTATCCAACATATATACTACTGCTTTCATATATTAGCAGTACTTGTTTCATTGTTTTGTCTTTTTTTGTCTTATCATTCTTTTTTCTTTTTGTCTTTTTTTTCATTGTTTTGTCTTATCAACTCAATATAATTCCAAGCCCCAATTCTACCTTGATCAATGGTAGAATGGTTATATCAATGAACTATAACAGGATCAAGTTACCTTGACGTTGAGGCTAAACACTAGGCATCTATAATAAGACTTACGCCTACATACATACACGTTTAGGTGTTTACATCTTGACACACCCTAAAACTATGACCTGATATCTCTTTATATAATAGAGAATATTAGGTTTACAAAGAATAAAAATAAAGATATTATTTAAACAACTAAATCTTTTAAACATTTATCTTTATCTTTTGTTATCTTCTTGAGGATGTCTTCTGAAATCTTATGAAGTACTAGCAGTATAAACCTTTTGTGACGCCTAGCAGTAGTATCCAACATATATAAAACTGCTTTCATATATTAGCAGTACTTGTTTCATTGTTTTGTCTTATCAACTCAATATAATTCCCAACAATCTTCTCTTAGTTAATAATGACAAAACCATACAGTGAATGAAACTTCCCCTTACACCATCAAGGATCTGTAAGTTGCAATTTTTCTTTGTAAATATTCTTCCCCTTTTTGTCATAATCCAATAGGGGACTAAAGTATGCAACTTTGATCTTCACAACCACAAACCATGTATCACACTTTTAATCCTAGCTTTCCAATGTTTCAAATTACCCTCCATGACGCACAATAAGTATAAATGAATTCGAGCAGTAGAAACTTACACTAGCAGTAGTAATAATGACTAGTAATAGTAAAAACCTTAACAATAAGCTTCCCCTGAAACCTATAGGTTAACCATTTCATGAATCTTCAATTCTGTAGGCTCTATGTAATGATTACTTGATGAAGAAAATTAAGTAAAACGAACTTGATGTAGAAGTAGAATAACCCAAACTTGTGTCTTATATCTTGTACTATCCACGTGACGTCAAACTTATAAATAAATCTGTGAAATATAAGTAGACAGTAATCTCTTGACAAAAATCCTCATCTTCTATGAGACACATAACAAGTGATAGCAAATGTGAGCATTGAGCACCATAAGTTTGTATATCACAAACCTTTGCTAGATTTGTCAAGTCTTAATCACATCATTTATAAGCATGAACAAGTTATCTCCTGCTAAAAGATATGATAAAACACGTACCCGAGTAATTCCACTTCATCATCAAATAAGTAATAAACAATCTTCTCCGTAATCACATCTTCAATAAATTCAAAACGAGCTATTTTCTTCAAAAATCAATTATATCCGAGATCCAAATGTGTGTCCTGTCCCATATCGGACATAGCTAGCAGTATAAACAATAAGCCCAATCAGTATTATCCACTAGGAACAAACCCAGCAGCATAAACTGCTATTTAAAGCTAGCAGTAGAAACTGATACTAACAGTAGTAACTGCGATCAAACTACTCTAGCAGCAGAAACCAACTCTAACAGTAGTATCTTCATTTTAAGCCTAGCAGTACTAAAAACACGAACCAGCAGTAGTAACTCCATAAAATAACAAGCACCATTAACACTTGACTTACTACTGATTAAACTGGCAGCAACAAGGAACATTAACAGCACTAATAAGTACATCCATTACAAACCAGAAGTAATGGAATTCAAGATGATTTGCTACCAGAAACCCTTACTGCCCACGACAATTTTTGACGTTCTCGCCACGATTTCAGAATCATAACAGAAACCCTAAGAACCACGACCTGCTGAATGAACAGCATTAACATCTTTCAAAATAGTAGAGTTTCAAACCAACCTTTGCCTTTTTGTTAATAATCTGCTATTGACTCCAAAAACTTCTCCTTGAATTCAAGAACCACGAGTCTTCAAACAGCAAACGAATAATCATGAAAGCACAAATCGACAACAGTATAAAACATTATTTTCTGCAGACCAAATTAGGATAAGGAAACCCTAATATCTTCGAATATCACTTCTTTATAGCACGAGCAGAAAACCTAAAACGCTTTATCTTAATACACCTTGTAATTGAAAACCTGTTCTTTAATATTTCTGTTTTAACGAATTAGGGTTTAGAAACAAATCCTAATATTACGAATACGCCATTTAACCTAAAACAGAAAATTAACCAAAAAACTTCGAGCAGCTTCATAACCTTCAATAATCCTAGATCAGGAGCCACGAGGCTCTGATACCACCTGATAGAACTAAAACACATGATAGTTCTTAGGATCATTTAAGCTCACTTTGATTAGAACTAATCTAGGATAAATAATAACAAAGGTGGAATATTCAAAATAAAGAATCATTATTATTGTAACAAGGTTTTCATCATTATCTTCACTATAACAATTACTCCAAGCCCCAATTCTACCTTGATCAATAGTAGAACGGTTATATCAATGAACTATAACAGGATCAAGTTACCTTGACCTTGAGGCTAAACACTAGGCATCTATAATAAGAGTCATGCCTACACATACACGTTTAGGTGTTTACATCTTGACACACCCAATAAAGATAATATTTAAACAACTAAATCTTTTAAACATTTATCTTCATCTTCTGTTATCTTCTTGAGGAAGTCTTCTGAAATCTTATCAAGTACTAGTAGTATAAACCTTTTGTGACGCCTAGTAGTAGTATCCAACATATATACTACTGCTTTCATATATTAGCAGTACTTGTTTCATTGTTTTGTCTTATCAACTCAATATAATTCCCAACACGTATTGACTTCCTGTACAGTTTTTGTGTTTTTATTTTTTATTTACCGTAGAATACCCAAGATAGGATTGCATGTTTTTCTTATATTTTGCACATGACCTCACTGGAAAGAAATCGACAATGTTGGTAAAGTATCCATAATCTGGAATCGTATGTGTGTTGTATTCATGTTGGAATTTAGACGCATTTACAACACACATTCTTTCTCATAAACTTAACATGAAGAATCCTACCGAGCAAATATAAGGGGAGTTTCTAGTTCTAATTCATTTATTTCCCTTTTTAACTGTTATTTTTATACAACGAGGACGTTGTATAATTTAAGTGGGGGAATGAGAATTAGAACGCTACTTGTCCTGTTTTTCATATTAAAATGCTTAAATTTAAAAATTTTCAAGCATAAATTTGTGAAATTACTAGTTACATAAAACCCTTATTAGATATTATGAGGATTTAGCATTATCTGTTTCCAAATATTTAGCCAAAGTCTCACAAAAATATGAGTGTGCCGGTGATGTTGTAGACTTTAAAACTTGGCTTGATATATCTATTCGAGACAATAATGAGTTCTATGGATTTAGATGAAGTAACTTGTTTAAATTGGTAAATTTCTAGGATTACATCCAAAAAGCCTATATATGTTATGTTATTAACTAACCACACCGGTTAGTTAACCCCTGTATAAACCCTTTCTTTACTCTAATTTTAAGAGTAAGATTCCCCTAGAAAAACCTGTTGAGCCATTCCATTCCTGTTTTCACCAATTATTTGTTTCGCTACACATTTACACCTTAGCCTACCCTGTTAGATTAAGTCCATTTATTAGTTGGTAGTTGCTTTAGTGTAAAGTATGTATTTCAGGTGTCTTGTGTCATTTTTTATCTCTGGTATGGTTGGGAAATTGCACATTGCAATTGGGAATGTGAAAGTAGTTAAACTCGTGTATTTATGCTACTTTCATAATTATTGGTATATCTAAGTACGGACAATCATAAAAGAATTATGAAAGAAATTATCTTGAGTTATTATGATCATGAAGATGGTGAAATTACATTGAGATTCATAGTGTACTGTTTATGAAAAAAATCGAAAAAATTAGAAAATTGCTGCAAAAAAGAGGAGGAAAATATGGAGATAGTCAGTTCGTTAAAGCTTAAACCGATGGTATTATTTAAAGGATTGATTATTTGTTGATGCGTAATTATAAATTAACAATGTAAAGTTTTGTATAACATGGTAGATATCACCACTTGATTTTGTAAAAGTATGTATAGTATGGATGATTGGGAAGTTGACTGTTACGGGAACGCCAACTTAGGTTGTTTTTGTTGATCTATGATCGAAGATGTTTGTGTAAATATTTACGTGTCTTTATCATGGTAACGGTCAGGAAAGTATCTAGTAATTTGTACTTTATTTGTTTGGACTTAATCTATTTGTTTTGTGAATTTTTATTTACCAACAATTATTTCCTTTTCCTAATCTATAACCCTTACGTTTTATTTAAATGAGGATGCGAGCAATCACATATGTCTATTCCGTCGTTACAGCCATGTATGTGTGATTTTGTCCGCCTTGTTGGTTTATTACTTTTGGAAAAAAGATTAGAAGATCCATACCCTATATCACTTTTCGTCCTAACTCTTGGTTTTACTCGAGTGAGGGAATTGAATGCAATCATGTATGTCTATTCCATCGTTATGGATGTGTATATGTGGTTTGTCGCCGTTGCTGGTTTACGACTTTTGGTAAAGACTACTAGTCTTATTCTTTAGCTTAGTCGAGTTAAGGTTCGAATGCAGTCATATGTGTCTATCCTATTGTTATGGGTGTGTATGTGTGATTTTGTCACCTTTTCTAGAATATTGGTATTGGTATAGATTGAAAAAAAGGGATCAAACCCTTTTAAACCTAGTTTACCTTTATAAACTTGTTACTCCTTAGCTTTAGTGGTGGAGATGTGTATCCTTGCCAAGCTTATGATAGACTACTCGTTACGACCGAGCAATTGAGCGAATTAGTTACATGTTACCACATAGATTAGTCGAGTGATTTGAGTGTTTTCATCTTCCTATTTTGTGAGGTGTTTGATTGTGTACTAGTAATCGATCGAATAAATGCTTAACGGAAAAATCCTTAGGGATACATTTTCATAAATTTATAAAGGGTACTTGAGGACAAGTAGGATTCAAGTGGGGGATATTTAATGACATCAAATAACGTCAATTTTATAGCATTATTTATCCCATGTAAACTACCCATTTTGTATAATAATTGCCAGAATTGTTACTTAATCGTTTATATTTGAGAATTGCAGTAATTATGAAGTAATTTGTGAAGATTAGCTAAAAGGCATGCATTCCGGATCTTAAACGAAGAAATTTAAAGAATACTCTTCTGACATCTAATACGCCGTATCCATCAAGGAAGATACGGCATATCCTTGCCTGCACTTCACATGAAACCACGAAAAATAAAGTCCTATATGCCGTATCTAGAAGACTTCTATACGCCGTATCCAAGATATAGTAATTAAATATTCTTGAGGATATTGAACGTGGTCCCTACTCCAAGAAACTTTAATACGCCGTATTGACTTCAACCAATACGGCGTATCGAACAAATTCCAAACACTATAAATAAAAGACCTAAAAACGCGTTTTAGGTATGCTTGATCATATTTTGATACCATAACCACAAAGGTCGATTTTCAGAAGACAAAAAGAGTAGAAGAGGTCAAGCAAAGCTACTAATTCCATAGGAAACACATTGTAATCCCTATACTCTTATAATCGTTCGATTTTTAGTATCATTCGTTTAACTCGGTTAGTTTACCTTGGTTGATTGATTATTCTTGTATTAATTTCAATGGTTAAGGGCTAATACCCTTGGGTATTAGCCATGATTATGAAGATTTAAATGTTTGGTTTGTTTATATCGATTGCTTAATTAATCATTGATCGTTGTTTATGTTTATCAATTTATACTTGTTTACATGTTTTTGTATGCGACCTATCATTCAACTTGATCTAGTGATACCGACCAAGTTAGCTAAATGTTAGGATGGCTCTCCATATAGAGATTTATATATCTAGAATAATAGGATTACAAATAATGCCCTATCTTTACCTTTGGTTTATGTGAACAAGTTGGACTAACAGGTGATTTAGGATCAACAAATAACATACTGATTTCTTTGGTAAAGACTTGGACAGTGGACTACTAGAATATAAATTGCCATTAAGCAGTAAGTGGGTATAGTCTCCATGAGCTAGGGTTTAATAAGATCACCATTATTAATCTCCTAAGATATATTATAATCAGGGAATAGGATGCTTTATGCGGATGCGTTTAATTGTGACAGAATTCTAGGTGTCTAGGTTTTAGGAAGAAATACCGCCTAAATCTTGGAATGATATGCCCCCTCGAGATAAGTACTCATTGCACTAAAATAAACAAACCAACATTTTTATTGGATTAATCATGGTTAATACAGTTTTCTTATATTTTGCTAGACCGCTCTTCTATCTTTTGATTATCTGCTTGCGTATGTTATTGTGTTTTAAATTGATTTAAGTTACCACCAAACCTTTGCCAGTCTCTTAGACTAAACCCCCCTTTATTAGTTAGAATTAGGATTAACATAGGTTTAGCATAGGTTTAACATAGATTAGAATTAACATAGATTAAATTAACTTAACTTAGTTAACCAAAATATTGATAGAACTATGGATTAACGCTCTCGCTCTTAGTGATCGACACCCTACTTACCAAAGAAGCTACATTTGATCTGGTACACTGCCCATTAAAGTGTTGTTTTAGGTTAAGTCGACAAGATATAAATGGAAAACTTGATAACTAAAATAACAACCTACACGAAGACACATCAAGTTTTTGGCACCGTTGCCGAGGAGTGAAGTTGTTTAATTTTTATCTTTATTTGATATTTTTGTTTTAACCATAGATTAATTTGACCCCTAGAATTAGTGTAATTTAGATTAGTGTAAAATTCTATATATTTTTTTTGTTTTGTTTGCGTGTTTGTTTTGTGTGCTTTATTGTTTTCTATACACTGTTCTGATCAGTAACCTGATATGGCGTATTAACCAAGTTGAATACGGCGTATCTAATTTTCTTATCAAATACAGTGTATCCATTCTGGCAAGCAATACGACGTATTCAACTAATTGTATACAGTGTATTGGCTGTAGCTTTCAGTAATTTTGCAAATTTATTTTTCTAGAATAGCTTTATTTCAAATCATGTCTTTCCTTTCAGGAACTACATTCGGATTTCATCCATTTTAGCTCACCTATCCGGATAGAAGATTAACTATGGAAGAAATGGTATACAAATTTATCGACGAAGGAAAGCGAGAACACGAGGAGATGAGGACATTCATCAAAGAGTTCAGAATGTCCAACGAACTCTTGTTTAAAGAATGGAACAATTTATTAAGCGAGCTCAGGTTTGAGGTGCATGGGTTGTCAAAGGTAATCAATAGTACACTAATATCAGACTGCGAAGTTAAAGGAGTAACTACTAGAGGAAGAAATACGACAACCCAGGGTATTCAAGATGACAATACCAACATACATACCAAAGAACACCCGATGCTCCATTACGACAAGCCAGTTGCACCAATAGAAGTCCTTGTTAAAAGTGAACCTCAGGAAACCAAAGAACAAGTTGTTCAACCATCAATCGAGATATAAACACCATCGATTCCTTTTCCCCGCAGGTTGAGAAAAGAAAAAGAAGAGGCTCAGCAATGAAAGTTCTTTGAAAATCTGAAGCAACTACATATCAATTTTCCATTCATCGAAGCCCTAGCTCAAATGCCAAAGTACGCCACATTTTTGAAAGGTTTGCTGACCAATAAGGCCAGAATCGAAGAAGCTTGTACAGTTACGATGGAAGAAAGGTGCTTATCTGTATTACTAAACAAGCTTCCATCTAAAGAAAAAGATCCAGGAACTTTCACTATTCCTTGTGATATTGGCCACTTGCATATTAATAATGTGTTAGCAGAAATAGGAGCTAGTAAAAGTTTAATGTCATATACGATATATGAAAAGTTAGGTCTAGGGGAACCCAAACCTACTAGAATGAGCTTAGAACTTGCAGATAGGTCCATCCAGTACCCAAGGGGAATAATAGAGAATGTGCTTATAAAAGTTGATAAATTCGTCCTCCCCATCGATTTTGTTATCTGAAGACTCTAGAGTTCCGAAAATTTTAAGGAGACCATTTTTGGCAACAGCTCAAGATACGATAGACCTATTTAATAAAAAGATAACACTTAGGGTAGAGGATGATGAAGTAATATTTGACGTAGATTAATCAATAAAGAGACCAGCCTGACCCCTCATCTCTCTCCTTTACTTTTTTGTTTTTTTTATCTTTTGTGGATATGTCATGATGTATATAAACTTTATCTGCTTTTATCCTTTTGATGTATATTATAATATGACGATTTTAGGTTCACTTTTGTAAGATAGAATGAAGCCTGGCAGTAAGTTTAGTAAACATGTTTGATTGATATATTATGGACTCATGATTGAAAAACAACCGAGAATAAGAGCATGAGAAAGAATGATGAAAAGAGTAATGTGAAGAGCTAAAGAAAAGTCTAACATAAAGACTTTGTTGTAAAGAAAAGTGCTTCCCGGGAGACAACCCGAGCTATTTTTAATTTATTTTTATCGAGTCTATCTTCCCAGACATCAATACGGCGTATCCACTCCATACCATATGGCGTATTGAATGTCTGGATGTTATCAGTCCTTCTATTTTTCTACATTCAAAATTAAAACATTATTGTCAGTTCTATCTATATGGTGTATTCATTATATGATACAGCGTATTTGGCAGACTAACCCGTATTTCGATACTTTTTATAGGTTTCGATAGGGGCGTATTGTAACACCCCTATAAAATCACAACGCAACGGAATACCACTTTGGGGTGCTACTTCATAGCATAAAGTACAAGTTATAGAAAACGACATCAAAAGAGACGTTAATAAAATGTCACATTCGATTAAAATTTCAGAGTAAAATTAGGTCCCAATAATTTATAATTTAAACACGATTTACAACGAGTTCAAGTGATAATTTTGTAGTTGAAGTTAAAAGTGCTAGTCGAATGTGAAGATAGGAAAACTATAGTCCTGCAGTTTTTGTTGATATCCACTGCATCTCGAAATGCTCCAATGCTCAGCTAACAAGATTAACATTGAGTAAATACTATGAAAAAACGTCCAATAATGTTGGTGAAATTCATAGGTTTAAGTAAAAAACAGTATTGATATAATCAAGTGATGTTTCAGGTAAGAAAAAAGGTAGCGTTAAAACATTTAGAAGAATTGTTTCAAAATCTTAGTTAGTAATTTTAATAAATCAAATTATGTTAGTATGTGACTAATGTATAAGATTCAAACAACGACAATGCAACGAATGCAGTGTCAAGTAACAGAATTATCGCATTGAGCTCGTGACAACCGATCCCTTTGACGAGAAATATACGTTTGCCCTATAAGAGATTTTAAAAGATTTGGTATTATTGCTATATACTTAATTCTCAGAGTAATATATCCGTTGAAAGTGGGTGTTCCAAAAGGATTTAGACCCTGGACGGGGAGTTACCCCATAGTACTATTTATTACACTAGCGTCTACCCATCACAGGTAGTTAACGGTTCACGATATTAGGGTCTTTAGCAATAGGTACTCCTACGATAATTCACAATAACTGGTCAAGAATACCCTTTAAGCACTTGTGTCCAATTTAAAACAGGTATATGTTCAAAACTTACGGTTTTGTAAATAGATAAGAATGCTTTCAAATCATTTAGTAAGCAATTTAAGCTTTAATAAATTCAATGGTAAACACCATGTATCAAACATGTATTAAGAGTCACATGAAAAGTAAGTAAAATCTTTAGTAAAAACATTCATGTAACGCTTATGAAATTGGAGTCAATAATTTTTCTTAGTAAAACAAGCATGTATTCTCACCCCAAAAATAGTTATGAAAACCTTTAAAGAAGAAAAGACAGGGCTATAAACTCACCGAGGAGTATGAAGACCAGAAGTAGATGAATCATCGGTTGAGTGAGAAGTGTCTAAGCACAACCTAAAAGACATGATGCGGCTTGGAATGATAAAGAAGATCGATACGTAAAAATAAATCTAATGATCACGAGATATGTTTTCGAGATATGCATGGCATTGCATTATAACTTAACCGAAGTATTTTTACCCCTAAATTGGTATACAACTGCACTTATACTACATTAAGTGTCTACTAAGTCTCGCTTAGCGATTCTTATCTTATTACTATGTGGTCGTATTTTTATTTCTCAAGAAAAGGCGTAAAACTATGTTGCTGAATTTTTAGTCAACTTTACAAGATCATATATCTTAACCTATAAAAAATAAAAGGATGGGGCTTTCACCCTTGGAAAGATACTTAATTCTAGTTTCCAGAACATTAGGCCTTTTAATCAAACCATTTACCAATCCACAGGAAATGCGTTTTTCTAATGCTTACGATTTTGGCCATAAATCCTATTCTATAATAGAAATCAAATTGAATCCAAATAGAGATGAAATATTATGATGTCTAGTGTTTAAAAATGTTTAAAAACCCAACACTTTAGTGCCAAAATCTAGAGTTAAATCCCTTTTTCAAACAGTAGTTCAGAACAGACTAGTTTCTGTAAATCGATCATATCTCACTCATCCGGAGGAGATATGGCTCTAGCCAACTCGACACATGTACTTTGAAATTATTTCTACAACCCCATCAAATAATCCTGACCTTCTTAGGCTAAAATTTTGCTGCAATTAACCCATTTATATTGTTGGTCTGCAGCAGTCCAGAGTTTTCCTACCAAACAGTAATTTTGACGTATTTTCCAAACCGAGATAGATATTAAAGTGAATCCACTAGGAGAAGTTATATTAAGATGTATATTACTGATATTAGATTTCCTATCCTATATTTTAGAGTATTAACTTAGAGTTTAACTCGTTTTCCAAACAATGTTCTAGATTTGACTAGCAATCGTAAAACGGCCATAACTCCTTCATCCGGAGGAGTTGATAAACCATCCAAATCTCCATACGTATCTTAGACTTATACCTATCCAACCATGAAATTTTCTAGTAGGCTCCAAGTAAACATTATTGGGAAAAGCCACGTTTTGCTACTGACCTGGACACAGTCCATAAAACTACTTCAAAACCCTTCCAAAACTTAACCAAATCATAGTTTATTCAATTGCAATGCCATAATATATCTTAATAACATATCTAAATACATCAAAACTTGATGTTCATGATCAAACCAAAATCAATGAAACTATGAACATGCACCCTTATAAAGAGAAAAATCAATCACATGCATTCAAAGTAAAATTAAATCAACACAAAAAGAAAACAAGAAGTTTACAAACACAATAGAATGGAGATTAATGATCGAACAAAAACCCTTCTTGGGTTTGTTCTTGATGCCGAACACCACAAGGACCCAAAAGAGACCAAAAACCTTGCTTTGTTATTCCAATCTTGTTAAAACACTTACAATTAAACCCTTTCAACACCAATTACATTTAATTTGATCAAAACCCTTAAAAATCAAAATCCAAGAAAATCAAAAGAAATTGAAAAATCTTGATGCATGTGG
>BQNB010193783.1:0-11507 GCA_026074375.1 Tanacetum coccineum
ACGGTAGAAAAATTCGAATGATAAATGTAAAGGGAAAGTAATCGTCATCTTTAAAATTTGCAAAACATCAATCTCACCCCCCCTGAGTTAAAACATTCATCTTTGTTTAGCTCATCAAAATCGTTCTTCATGGTCGTATCGGGCTCAACATCAAAGCAAATCTCAACATCCGGTGGTGCTAGAGGAGGATGAGGAGATGACGGATTATTAAAATGATTAAGGTTAGATGACTTAATTTCGAGAAGGGGAAGGGGATCATTGCTAAGCAATTCTTCAAGAAAACGAAAATCCCCTTCCGAGTCATAGTCGTCATTCTCAATGCCCGGAGGCATCGAGTCATCGGAAGCAAGAAATAAATCGACCTCCTTCATATGAGAGTCACTATCCTCAACGGGGATAGGAGATGGAGAGGGAGACTCGATAATCGTATCAACATTTTCAGAATCACGTTCTTCCGGCAGTGGTGGAGATGAATTATCATACGACAAATTCTCAACAAGACGGATTTCTTCCTCTAGATCAAAGTCGGCTTCCTCCATTCCCAGTGGAATTAGATCGATATGAGCGAGTTTACCGGAGAACTCCTCGAGAAGATAATCAAACTTAAGAGAAGAATCAATCAAAGTATCTCGATTAAGCAAAGATTCGATAAGATTAGACTCGGCATTAAAGGAATGCTGATCTATCTTGGTAGAAATGATTTCTTCGTCATCAAAAAGAGGGTTCGAATACATTTTGAAATTTTCTTTTGGAACGTCCTCATTAGAAAGTGACTTGTCATCACTAGAGGTGAAATCGTCATTAGAATCAAAGAGAGGATTAGAGAAAGTCATAAAATAATCATAAACTGGCATATCACACTCACTTTCATTATCGGAAAAATTCTCAGACTCACTTGGGATTGGGACAAGGTTCTCAACACTAGACTTTATTACTTTGTCCGATTCCGTTTCCGAAATTGTGTCAAGATGCTTATCCCCCATACTTAGAGAGTACTCAGGTTCTTCAGTTGGTAAGTCGTGTGTGATTGCATTAACCGGAGAAATTTAAGGTGTTTTATTCAAAGGAATAGTGCTCTCTTTGTGAATAACTTTAAAATTCTTCAAACACTTCGTAATACGAGTTCTACGTTTAGTCGCCTGCTCTACGATATTCTTAACTTCCTGCTTTTCCTTATCGAAACGTTAAGAATTCAAATTAATCAAGAGAAGTTTAGAATTAAAAGCACTTTCAATTAAACCATCAACATTATTATGTATATAATAAAGCTCTTTTTGTCGACAATCTTCAAGCAAATCTAGCATCGTATCTTCTATATTTTGCTTTTGCTCTTCACAAACTTTTGTGTCACATATTTCTTCAATAAGTTGATAAAAGACGGGTTTTGGTGAAAATTCTTTCTTTTCTTGAGCTGCCTGCTCTTGTTCACGTAATTCTTGCTCTCTTTGAGCTACAAGTAAAGCCTCCTACTCACGTTGTTGATTAATTCTTTTCATAAAATCTTCCATCATTGTATAAAGTTCGTTATTAGGCTGATTCAGATTATTGATGTAATGCTGCGGGGGTCCAATTTGATCAAAACCGAAAGAATTAGAATAATTGAAATTTTGGTTCATCGGTTGACACTGAAACGTCTCATGAGGACCCCCGCAGTTCTCACAGCAAAGAAGTTGTTGTGGTAAACTCCGTGAATCTTGTGGATAATAATTATCACTACTGTTTTGATTGTTACACGGTTTCGGCTCATAGACAAGCGGGGGGCGTGTTTGGCAATCAAATCCATAGTGAGGACTATCTCCACACAACTCACACGAGTATGTCTTGTATTGCTACTGTGGAGGTTAGTTGAAGAAGTTGGGTGTTTCATTATAAGAATAAGGATTTAGGTCATAGACAAACTTATTTCCGAATCCTACACTGCTACAGCCCGGACAGTTTCCACCATTAAACGGACCTCCACTATACGAGCAACCAAAATGGTTATACGAAGACATGTGGAAGAATTAAACGGATAATAGGGTAAAGAAGATAAGAATTAAATGTAATAAGAGGATAAAGAAGAATATTTTTAGATTTTTTTTTTAAATAATATATGAGAAAAGAAATTAAAATAAGAAAGAAAAATATTTTTGGTAACCAGAAATCAAACGTGCACGGTACCTCTCTAAAAATACGTACAAGAAAGCGAAGGAGCTGGTAAGGGCGAGGCGCTATTTAGAATAACTCTTCTCCTTTTGGGTGATGCTCTTAAGATCAAACCCGAATTAAACTTTCCTTATAGCACATAATCTAAAGGTGAGCAGTAACAATGATTAACAAACGGTTATTTTTAAAATTAAAATAAAAGAAAATAGAAGTGTAAAATATTTTTGTATTTTTTTATATTTAAAATATTCACAAACGAAAAATAACTTCACGAGGAAGGTTCTTCAAAACACTAATCTTCGAACAAAACGCGAAATTCGTTACACACTTTCTCGGCAACGGCGCCAAAAATTTGATCCCGTTCCAAACACACTCTATATAATATAATATATAAGTATATAAGGATAAGACAAATATAGTATAGTAAATATTTTCCGTCGGGTTCGAGAAACAAACTTTTAACCAAAGTTGTCTCAAAAAAACCTCCCGGGTCATTTTCCCTCGACGAAGTGCGAATTGAGAATCGGTTAAGTTCGTGATCGCGCGTTTTGAATGGTTTCAAAGATTTGAATTGATTATCTACTTCTACAATTAAAAGAACATAAATCATATAAAGAAAAATTAACGACTAAGCAATTTAAACAAGTAAGCACTAAACATTAACGGGAATTAAAGAAATGCGACAATTAAAATCTAAATTATCTAAAATTAAACCTAAAAATGATTTTTTTTAACTTTTCCTAATCCTAATTACTAACAAATGAGTAAAAGCTAAAGAAATCCTAAAACGAGAACACTTAAAGTTGAAAAATGAAGAAAACGAGAACGGGGATCAAATCTCGTTCTTTAAAAAGTGAAATTATAAATTTTTAACCCTACGAGAGTAAATTTAAATCCTAAGCCTAAAATATGATAAAAGAAAATTTTATAAAAAAGAATTTTATTTTTTTGATTATTTTTCTATTTTTTATGACTTTTTAAAGTTTTTAATAAAGAAAAATGATTAAAAATAGAAAAATTAACTCTAAAAATCTAGAAAAATTACTAAAAGTGTAAAATTAAAAGACTAATTTTATAAAAATAAGAACTAAAAATAAGCTGAAAAATTAAGCCCTAAAAAGCTATTAAACAGCTACGGCTTATTAATATAAAAAGGAAAACAAAATGTGTTTAAAAGGAATTTAAATGGAGACTAGTTTGAAAAAGACCCAAGGGCGCAGTTGGATGGTGTGTGTGTTTGTGGGACTTGTGTGTGTAAAGCAAGAGGACACAGGTTCGAATCCTGCCTCTTGTTTTGTTATTTTTTTTCAAAATTTTTCAAAACAAAGTTGTTAAGCAACTAAAAATAAGCAAATTTGTAAAAAGAACTTTTTGTAAAAACAAGAAAATAAGCTGGAAATTGGCTTTAAAGCAGACAGCAAAAACTTTGAAAAGCAAAGTTGTAAAACAGCTGAAAACTAAGAACTTTTGTGAAAGCAACTCTTTTAAAAATAACTTTTAAGCTGGAAAACAGCTTATTCAATCAAACAGGAACACTTAACCTTTTTTTAAAAAACTTTTACTTAAAACTTGAATTCATTAATAAACTAAAATAAGCTCAAACCAAATCTAATAAGCTATGACTAACCTAACATTACCCGAATAAGCTACTTGGACTAAACTTAAGCTAAAATTACAAGCCATAAGCTGAAAAGGAGAATTAAGAACTTATGCTAAAACTGCATACCAAATAAGTCTTATGAGCAACATTGAGCTTATTTTTAACTAAGCAAAAGGATCCTTATGGCTTTCTAGCTTATACCATCTTAAAGACTGGCCAACAAGCTACTTGAAACAACTTTTAAAACTTATTTTGAAAATCAAATGATTAAGGAAAAAGCTAAATGAAAAATGCTTATGTACTCAGTATATGCTGAGTATTATTTCTTTTGGTTTTAAAAGACATAATGCTAAAAGAAGGCTTAAAAACATATGACAAAATAAGAAAGTTATTCTAAACTAAGCTCAAACAGATGAAATATGTCCTACAAACTACTAGTATGCTAATAAAAATTAAACCCTAACAACTACTTTTACCTACTGAAAATTAAGCTTGAATATGGCAGTTTGTCTGTTTTTGTTATCTGATGCGGTTTGCACAAAAAGTACCAAAACTTAAATCCAACAAGTGCAGGCTAAGAAACTTATTCCTAACATCTAAAAAAATCACATAACTAAGAGTAAACAAAGCAATAATAACAACTAAAACAGATTTAAGCTTACGATGCAAATGAAACTGATTAATGCTAGCAGAATTAAACTAGCCACTCACAAACCTATAGAAAACTATATTAAACCTAACTAACGCCTTAAACCCTAGATATCAAACCTTAATATGAGCTTTAAACAAAGATTAAAGGAACTAATAGCCTTTGACAACACTAAATCTAGTTAGTGCTGCCATAAGCCAAACACCCCTTTAAGTAGTCTAAATACATATTAAACTTGTGATATAGAGATTTCAAGCAGAAATCAATAATTCTAGATAGCAATAAACTTTTAACAAAGCTAATGAACATGATTAAGCACACAAATAAGTCAGAACTATAAGCTATAGTATTGTGCTATATTTTTGGTTTATTATGGCAGATTTGAAACAATTACTTGAAAACTAAATTCTCAGCTAACAAGTGAACTCAATAGGCATAAATCAACTATAATAACAACAATAAGCTAGATAAAATAGAACTAAGCAAGTAATAAGCATAATAAGCAATTATGCAGAAATAATCTAACATATAAACTGACATTAAGGTAAAACTGGAAATTGTAAAGAAAAGTGTACCTTACTCCTCAACTAAACAGAGGTGTTTGCTCACTATAGAGCTTATACCAACAGCTTAAGCTTATTACCAAATCCTATACTAATCCTAATGTTTGACCATCAAACATTATTACCTACTTGAAAACTCAGCAGCCATCCAATTCCATGGAGTTTTCAAGCTTTTGATGAGCTTTTAGTAGCTTATGAGTAAATTTTGAGCTTATGAAATAGTAAGAGCTTATTTAGATCTATTTAGCATAAAAAGTAAGCTTATTAAAAGACAAATTGCATAATAAGAACACTTAAACTTTTATTAATAGAAAACTGAGTTACAATATTGAAAATGAAAAGTTACATGAAATGAAAATACAAATAAGCTATATTGACATAAGCTAAAATTATTTAAAAACTACTAAAAAGCTAAAAACCATCCAACATCTCACTATGAGTGAGGAGAGCTCTATTTATAGGAGCTAAGTGAAGCTTCTAGGTCTTATTAGGACGCTCCTCTTAGTCTTGATCATAGCCCTTGATTCCTTCAAATGATTGGATCTTAATTCATAGCCCTTGGATGAGATTGAGCACACGGATTGTCACGCTGGCAATCCCATATCTTTGGAGCTCTTGTGCTTTTATTACACTGATTTTAGTGTAATTTTCTCATTTCAGGTGTGTTTCTTTTGAGCCTGCATGGCATTCTTTGATAGAGATTAGCCAATCAAAAGCTTTTGGTGATGTAAATCTTGCCAGCTTAGAGCTTGGTACTAAGTATCTAGAGCCACGTAGATAAATGAAAGGGAATTGGGTTTTACCCTTAATTTTGATGCAAGGTAAAGTTGGGCATGATGGATGAATAGGAAAAAAACATCCTTCGCGCTTTTTTTCTTTCGTTGTTTGACTTATTTGACCCGGTTTAATAAGGGGGAACTTGGGCTCGGTTTAATTATAAAAAAGAGTTGGGCTTTATAAAAGGATTTGGGCATGTTAAATGGTTTTTGGTTTATAAATAACTTAACGACCGTTAGTCCTTTGGTATAAAAGGACTAACGGTGTTATGCATTTTGGGACTTTTGATGAAATGGGTTTAACATTAAGGGTTGTTTTAGAGTTTTAAGGGTTTTTGACTTTTGTGGTTGACCAAGGTTTGACCATTTTTGAATTTTTGTTGACCTTTTGCTAGAAAACTTCCGGCTCTTGTGCACTCTTTCCATTCTCGTGTCCGTTTTTGTCCGGTTTTGGCTCTTTTCTTATGATATTTGCAATATCCGTACCTACACATTCACAAAAGACAAAATACACATATACAAGTATTTTTATGCACGTTTTCATCTTTTTTGGGTTTGTTTTGATATAAAATAGATATGTGATTTCTCACATATCAATGAACTCAACACTGCCAAAGTTGCACTCATGGAGAATTTATCTCATTATGGTTCATATGCTCTTGCTGAGGTACAAAATCATGATAATGTGAATAATAATATGATTAATCAAGCTGTGTAGGTGATGCCGTCTTCTGAACAATCTAATGTTGTGAATCATTCAGAGACTGAAATAACCAGTGATAGCAATATCATTCCTTATTCTCAGTATGTGATCAAATCATAGCAGGCAGCTGTTCAGAATTCTAACTCTTCTGCACAACAAAATGCACTGATATTATTTGTGATTGAACAACTAAATAACCAAGTAGTTAATTGTACCAAGATAAATCTGGAAAATAAAAGTGTCAATGATACTTTAACTGCTGAGCTTGAAAGATATAAGGAACAAATTAAAATTTTGAAAGAAGGTCAAAATGTTGATTTAACGAGTAAAGGCAATGTTTCAGATTCATGTGCACAGTCTGTAGTGATTGATCTTCTTAAACAAACTCTTTTAGAACATTTAAAAGAAAATGAATCTTTAATGCAAACGGTTACTCTTCTCAAAAATGATTTTAAGAAAGAAGAATCTAGAAACATTGATAGGGAAATTGTGTTAGAAAAGAGGATCAAACAGCTAGACAATATTGTTTTTAAAAGAGATCAATCCGCACAAACTATTCACATGTTGACGAAACCTCAGTTTTTCTATGATCATACCACTAAACAAGCTCTAGGTTTTCAAAATCTTTTCAATCTGAAGAAAGCTCAACAATTGGAACCAAAGCTATATGTTGGTGATATTATTGAGAAAACTAATCTCATTGTGATTCCTGACTCTGAAGAGACCTTGTTGCTTGCTGAAGAGAGTCATTCAAAAATGATTTTAAGACAAAAGGATCCCATAATGTTAGAAAAGAAAGTTAATACTACACCAATCGATTATGTTGCTCTTAACTAACTTTATAAAGATTTTGAAACACGGTCTGTTCCACAAACTGAATTATCTGCTGAACAAGCCTTTTGGTCTTAGAATTCGGTGAATTCTCCAGAACCTATTATTTCTAGTAGACCCACCATAGTTGAGGTTCCAAAAGAACTTCCTAAAGTCAGTATGGTGAATACAAGTTTAAAGAAACTTAAACACCATCTTGCTGATTTTGACGTGGTTGTCAAAGAAAGAACCACACCCACAGCTATCACTAAGGGTTCATGGGGGTTCGAACATACAAAAGCTTGTTTTAGGGATGAAATAATTCCATTTGTAAAAGCTCTAAAGGACTTATTTAACACATTCAATCAATATTTGGTTGATGAACTTTCTGAAGTCCAAAATGTCTTTCATCAAATGGAACAGGCTGTGGAACAACATCATTTAGAGTCCAAAACATTTGAAGTTAAAATGAATCAAGTTTTGAACGAAAATGAACGACTCTTGGAACAAGTAATAAGCAAAGATATTGTGAACATACTTGTGAATTCATCTGTGAATATTGCTTCTATGAATGTGCATGAATGTGAAAATTGTCTCAAACTTGAGACAGAGCTTCTCAACAAGAAGGATTTTGTTGAAAAAGAGATTTACAATAAACTGTTCAAAAGTTTTACCACTCTTGAAAAACATTGCATCTCTTTAGAAGTTGATATTCAACATAAGCAGGAAATTTTTCAAAGGGACAATTTTATTTCAAATCAAAGGGCTCCAAGTTTTTATCAATTGTTTGAATTAAGTGAATTGAAAGCTCAGTCCCAAGAAAAGGACACGGTCATAAAGAAGTTGAAAGAGAGAATTAAATCTCTAAGTGGAAAACAGAATGAGGATAAGATTAAAAAGGGCTTAGAAGAGATTGAAACCATAAATATTGAATTGGATCATAGGGTGACAAAGCTTATTGCTGAGAATGAGCATTTGAAACAGACCTAAGCAACTTTATGACTCAATTAAACCAGCAAGTATTCGATCAAAAGAACAATGTGATGATTTAATTAATCAAGTCAATCTAAAGTCTGGAAATTTTTGATTTAAATTTTAGTCTTCAGGAAAAAGTTTTGGTAATTACACCTCTCAAGAATGATTTAAGGAAACTTAAAGGAAAAGCTCTAGTTGATAATGACGTTACAAAACACCCTAGTGATCCAGAAATGCTTAAGATTGATGTGGAACCAATAACCCTTAAATTGTTGAATAAACAGACAGCTCACTCTGCCTATATTAAGCACACTCAGGAAGAAGCTATTGTTCTTAGGGATCTAGTTGAACATGTTAAATCAAAATATCTACTAGATCAATCCCTAGAATTTGCCTGTAGGTATGCTAAACTAGTTCAGGAGTTGCTTACAAACATCAGTAAAACTTGCCCTAGTATCAACAATGTTGATGGAAAATTAGTAGCTGGACCCCAAAGAACAAGGACAAAAGCGTTAGATTTACTAAGCCCATCACATCCTCAGGAAACACAATTACAAAACAACCTCTATATCAAACCTAGTTTCTAACAAACCTATGTTGTCTTCTATAGGAGTAAAACCGTCTACTAGTGCTAGCGGATCACAGCCTTCAGGCAATACAAAGAAAGATAAGATTCGACAAACACCAAGTAGTACTCAGAAGAATAAAGTAGAAGCCCACCCTAGGAAAGTTAAATCTAGTTTGAAAAATAAAGATTGTGTTGTTCAACCTAAAGGAACTGCTCATGTGCAGCATTCCAAGCTTAATGCGAATTCTGAACTTAAATGTGTTAAGTGTGATGGTTGCATGCTTTCTGATAATTATGATTTGTATGTTCTTGATTTTATCAATAATGTGAATAGTTGCATACTTTCTGATAATCTAAATCTGTTAAAAAAAGTTCAAAGAGAAAAGTTTGGAAACCAACAGGAAAGGTGTTTTCAAATATTGGATACATCTGGAGACCTACTGGTCGAACCTTAACTATAGTAGGAAATGTATGCCCTTTAACTAGGATTACCACAACTACTAAAGTACCCCTTAGGAAACCAACTGCTCTAAAAAATGAAACACCTAAGCCTGTTGTTACATTGGTTTACTCAAGGAAACCTAGGAAATCTAAACTAATGTTCCTATTAGCAAATCTAAGGTTCCTAAATCTGTATCTACTAACAAAAAGGAACCTAGTCAATCTTGGGGATCCAAAGTTTACAATGTTCCATCTTCCTCTCTTGATGAATGCAGGTCGTCCAAATTGTTCTCTGGTATTTGGACTCCGTTTGCTCCAAGCATATGATCGGAAATCGCTCTCAGCTCACCAATTTCGTCAATAAGTTTTTAGGTACAGTTAAATTCCAAAATGATCACGTGGAAAAGATATTGGGTTATGGTGATTATCAGATTGGGAATATTACGATATCAAGAGTTTACTATGTGGAAGGAGTTGGACACAACTTATTCTTCGTTGGGCAATTTTATAATTCGAACCTTGAAGTTGCTTTTCGTCAACACACATGCTTCATTCGTAATTTAGAAGGTGTTGATCTGTTGACTGGATCTCGAGGAAACAATCTGTACACTCTGTCTCTTGGGATATGATGGCGTCCTTTCCCATATGTCTCTTGTCAAAGGCCTCAGAGACTAAGTCTTGGTTATGGCACTGGTGTCTGTCTCATCTGAACTTTGGTGCAATCAACCATTTAGCTAGACACGGTCTTGTTCGTGGTCTCCCTAAGCTTAAATTTAAAAAGGACCATTTGTGTTCTGCTTGTGCAATGGGTAAAAGCAAGAAGAAAGTCCACAAACCTAAATCTGAAGACACCAACCAAGAAAAACTCTATGGATCTTTGTGGACCAATGTGTGTCGTAAGTATTAATGGAAAGAAGTACATCCTCGTCATTGTCAATGATTACTCTTGATTCACATGGGTTAAGTTCTTAAGGTCAAAAGATGAAGCTCCAAATTTCATAATCAAGTTTCTCAAGATGATCCAAGTGCGGCTTAAAGTGACTGTCCGAAGAATCAGAACAGATAATGGAACTGAATTTGTTAATCAAACTTTGCGTGAATATTATGAGAAGATTGGCATCTCTTATTCTTAGAAACAATCTGATATTTGCTCGCTCATCACAGTAAAAAGTGTCGTTGACAAGACGTAATCATAGCGCTAATTGAAGTTTGCCCGTACAATGTTTATTTATTCAGAAAGCTCACTCCGTTATTCTAAAGCAAAAGCATTGCCTACGCATGGTTAACAAAAACCCAAAATTGTTCCATCATACATCTTCGACACGGCAAAACCCCATATGAGCTTTTACATAACAAACCTCCCGACTTATCATTTTTCCATGTATTTGGTGCACTCTGCTATCTGACAAATGATAGTGACAATTTGGGCAAGTTACAACCGAAAGCTGACATTCGTATTTTCATTGGCTATGCACCTATAAAGAAAGCATTTTGAATTTTCAACCGACGTACCAGACGAATCATTGAGACAATTAATGTAGATTTTGATGATCTGACTACGATGGCTTCTGAACACAGCAGTTCAGGACCTGCACTTCATGATATGACTCCTACAATAATCAGTTTAGGACTCGTGCCAAACCCTCCTCCTTCAACACCGTTTATACCACCTTCAAGAACTGATTGGGATATTTTGTTTCAACCGCAGTTTAATGAATTTCTCACTCCTCTACCTACTATTGATTACCCAGCCCCTGAAGTCATTGCTCCAATTGCTGAAGTAGTTGCTCTAGTTCCCGTTGTATCAACCGGTTCACCTTCGTCAACAAATGTTGACCAAGATGCACCATCACCTAATAACTCTCAAACAACACCCGAAACTCAACCTCTTGTCATTCCTAACGATGTTGAAGAAGACAATCATGATATTGAAGTTGCACGTATGGGTAATGATCTATACTTTGGTATCCCTATTCCAAAAGTTCATTATGATCAATCTTCATCATCGGATACTATTCATACCATTGTGCATCACGATCACCAAATTTCTAAACACAATAGCAAATGGACTAAGGATCACCTACTCGATAGACCAGTTTCTACAAGGCTACAATTACATAAGCAAGCTCTTTTCTGTTACTACGATGCTTTCCTCACTGTTGTTGAACCCAAGACATATAAAGATGCTTTGACTCAATCCTGCTAGATCGAAGCAATGCAAGAAGAGCTCAATGAGTTCGAACGCCTTAAAGTATGGGAGCTCGTACCCCGACCAGA
>BQNB010193784.1:0-11507 GCA_026074375.1 Tanacetum coccineum
TTATACTTAAGGCTGTTAGTTCAAACTGTTAGTCATAATTAAAACTGCTAATCAAGAAAATACTTTAGAGTGTGTATTTTTGGTTTTGGACTAACATTTGCAGGCTAAGCATATTGAAGTATCTGGTATTGAATTGAGGGGAGGATTAAGTTGTCCTAATCTGATGAAAAGACATGTAATATCAAGCACAAGTGTGTGATGTGTCAAACTTCTAGGCAAATCAAAAGAGGTCGGGACACCAAGATACCTCAGTCTAGTGGTCCTCCTGAAAAAGGTTGCTGATGAGGTTGTCCATAAGGAGTTGGGTGACAGAATGGGAAGGGCTGCCACTACTGCTTCTAGCTAAGAAGCAGAGCAGGACAGTAGTAACATAAAATAAGACCCAATCCATGGCAACACTTAATGAGCCAAGTCCTTAGAGAATTGGTTCAGGTAGTGGTCCTAGGTGCCAAGATACCATATTGGGGGTGTAGATGCTCAAACTAGGTTTGGGACTACATCTAAATAGTTTAATGATCCACCTCTCTCAAAAGTTAACATATTTGGAAGTGGAGAGGACATTATGCAACTAATAGATTTGATGGCACATTATACAAAACTGTCTGCATTGGTGAGCTCAAAAGAATAGAGAGATTTGTGATATAAAAATAGAAAGAATGTTATGGTGAGCCAAAAGAAATGAGAGATTCAGTGAGCTTAAAAATAGAATGAGAGATGTGAGTATGAAAAACAGAAAGAGAGTTTCAGTGAGAAAAAGAAATAAGAGATTTTGTGAGACTTAAAAATAGAAAGATAGCTTGTGAGAATCTAAGTCTATGATGGAAATGCTTGTTGGAACAACATTGGTGTTTATACTGCTTGGCATGAACTTAATACTGCCAGTATTAAGTTAGTACTACTAGGCATTTTTCACCTTAATGGAGGTTCTTAATACATACTATTCTTCATTGCTTAAGTCCTAAGAAGACTACTTGGGAGCAGTTCAGCAGCAACATAGCTACTGCTATCATTTGCTTAGCAATAAATAAGGCTTTCAACTTTTCTAAGATGATTTTTGAAGGTATGCTGAAAAACTTGGACAGTAGGTCAAAATTCTTGATGTATCCTAGATTCATTCAAATCTTTTTTAACAAGCACAGAAGACACCTTCCCCCTTACAAAAGTACTTATGTTGCTCTAACCCTCATACAAAAACTATTCAGCAACATGAGAATGGTTTCTAAGGGTTATACTAGGGTAAATATTCCACTATTTCCAACTATGCTCACTGCACCTGAGTCATCTCCTTCTAGAATAACATCTTCACCATCCTTATCACCCTAAACACATCCATCCACATCTCAACAACCACTTACACCACCATTCATGCAAACTATCCATGATGAAGGAGAACCTGCTACTATGCCCCATGATTCATCTCAAATAAGGGTTCAATGATTGATCAAAACAAGGGCATAGTAGTGATTCATCTCAAACAAGGGTTTAATGATTCATCTCATATGGCAGTGATGAGGGCAGTTTGACACTCAATGAATTGATGGTTCTTTGTACAATATTGTCCAAGAAGGTGGAGGATTTGCAAAATGACTTAAAGCAGAAAAAATTGACATATGGTACTGCTTACACTAAGCTCATTCTGAGGGTCAAGAAGTTAGAGCACAAGGTTAAGGCAAGCAAATCTAGAAGAAGAACAAAGATAGTTGTCTCTGATGATGAGGAAGTTTCAGAGGATCCTTCCAAATAAGGGAGGATAATTGTAGAGATTGATCAAAACCCTTCTATTTCATTGGTACAAGATGGAGTAACTTCATGGATTCAAGAGGATGCTGAGACTCAAGGGAGGACTAGTGCTGATACTGAGATATTGTTAGAACAAAAAGAGCCTACTAAACTAGTTGAAGATCCTGGTAGTGGTGAAAAGAGTGAAAAAGAAATTAGTACTACTGAGGTACTAGTTAGTACTGCTAGTGAAATTCTTAAAGTTAGTACTGCCATTCCTGAAAGACAAGTTTATGTCAGAAGGAGTGCAGAAAAGAGAAAAGATAAAGGAAAAGCTATCATGAAAGATGATGAATCTGTTCAGAAGAAGACAAAGAAGTAACTAGAACAAGAAAGACTTGGACATGAAGAAGCTATTAGACTACAAGAACAGATTAATGAAGAAGAAAGACAAAGGATTTCCAGGGATGCAGAAATAGCTAAACAATTACAAGAAGTGATTGATATAGCAAGGCAAGAACAAAAGAAGTATGATCTAGCACAAGCCCTGGAATTGCAAAAGGAGTTAGATAAAAGGAAAGAAGATGTGGCTGAAACTACTCAAGCTTATGATATTGATTTGTTGTACTCAGATATCATGCACAACAAAACAGATCTTTCTCTAAAGCTGATGTAAGGAAGAACATGTGCATGTATTTGAAGAAGCAGGGAGGATATAAGCAGAGTCATTTCAAAGGAATGAGCTATGAAGATATAAGACCTATATTTGAAAGAGTATGGGATCAAAATCAAGCTTTTGTACCTAAGGATTCTGAAATTGAAAAGGAAGTGGTGAAGAGACCTGGATTTGATCTTCAACAAAAGAAACATGCTGAAGAAGAAAAGCTACAAAAAAAATGATGATAGTAGTAAGCCATCTAGAGGCAGTAGAAAGAAAACACTTGCTAAGAAAAGAGCAAGTGAAAAGCAAAGTGAAGAAGGTGAAAAAAGGCAAAAGATGGAAGATAGTACAGAAAAGGAAGAACTTAAAGCTTATTTGGATATAGTTCCAGGAGAAGAATTTGCTGTGGATGTTGAGTCTTTATCTACTAAGTATCCAATAGTTGATTGGAAGACACATATCCTGACAGAAAATTTGATGTATTATCAAATCATCAGGGCAGACGGAAGTTCCAAGAATTACAAGATTTTCAGTGAGATGATTAATGATTTTGACAGACAAGATGTGATGGATCTACAAAGACTAGTAAAAGAAAGGTATGTAACAACAAGTCCAGAAGGATATGACTTGATGCTGTAGGGAGATCTGAAGACCTTATTTGAGCCTGATAAAGAAGATAAAGTCTGGAGAAATCAACATGGATACAATTTGATAAGTTGGAGACTAATTGATTCATGTGGAATTCATATTTTGTTAATGGAAAATGTAATTGTCATTCACATGATGGTAGAAAAGAAGTATCCACTTATTCAAGAAATGCTTTCAAAGATGTTAAATAGAAAACTAAAGATTGATCATGAAAGTGAAATGGCATTTGTACTTCTCAGATTTATAAGATCATAATTTTAGAAGTAGAAAAATGTTTGGAAGAATCCTCTCTGACAGGATAATTTAAAAAACTTGATGATTCAAGGTAAATCACAAGTTTAGGGGAGGATTGTTAGGAATTAAGGTTTTCTAAAAAGTTTATACTGCTAGCTCAACTTAGTACTGCCAAGCTTAAAGAGTTTGTAAGTACTGCTAGAGCAAAAGTTAGTACTGTCAGTATAAACTTAATACTGCTAAGAAGAAGTTAATACTGCTAAAGACTGAAGACTGCATGAAGATAAAGACGTGTGAAGGGATATGCATGGATTAGTTCAAAGTATATATTCTATAAAGATAGGAAGATATGTATAAGATTATATATTTAGAAGATATGTCGATATGTTATAGAAGTTTAAAAGATTTAGTTATCTTGTAATAGACTCCTTGATGTATAAAAGGAGATCCTAGGTTATGGTTTTAGATATCAGTTTTCCATAGAATTCATAGCTTCAAGGTTGTAAACCCTATCACTTCATTAGAGTGATCGTATTAATATATTGAAGCTTTTTGTGTTGGTTATATCTTTCTGTATGTCAAACATACTTTACTGTTTCATTGAATATACTTCTTAGTGGTATAAACTAGATTCTGCATAGTTTATATCATTCACTCAAAGTTTCATTCTTAGTATTTTTGGATTTATCCAAGGATACTAAACCTTACATCAAGCTAAGGAGTTAAAGATCTATTCATTGGGATCAACAAAGGCAACGCACAAGTAAGGTATTATGAAGAGTATTACAAGGCCTCTAAGAGTATATTAAATGCATGTGAAACAACTTAAGAGGGATCAACCATATAGTGGGTAAGGTAGTATGAATACTGTTACCAATGGTATCCTTTCTACACTACTCGCATTTCCCTAGACATATCAACAGCGATACAAACAAAAGTTGGTTTTCTAAAGCCTAACGTGCACATTCATCAACAAGAAGAAACATCAAAAAGGTCTACAACCTAAGTTTCATGCAATTATAGATAAATATAAAGGATGGTTTAGCCTCACATGTTATAAAGAAAGCAAGAAGATAAATCAATCAAACAACACATAAACATATTAAATGATTAATGATAAATAACCTTACTTGATTAAAACATGGATTCAAGGTAGTACAATAGGGTTTTGAGGCCCTAAAAACGACCTATAAAGCTCCTAAAACGACTAGGGTTTGTCTCCCTAGGTTTATACAAAATTATCCCCAAAGTTACACACTAAAACCCTAAAAATGGATTTATATTTATAGAGATGTCGTCACCACGTAGACGATTCTAGATCATCTTTAATTTGGCCACGTCCTGACGCCGTTGATATCATCAAATAACGTCCCATTTTACCATCATTTATCCCATACATTTTACCCACTTTTATATAATTATTGTAAGATATTGGTACTTAATTGCTTAAAGTTTATGATTGCAGTAATTATGGAGTAACTTGTGAAGACGAAGCTAAAGGCTTAATTCTGGAACTAAAACAAAGACATTTGAAGAAAACTATTATATGCTATTATACGCCATATCTTGCAAAGAAGATATGGCGTATCAGCGCCAGCTCATCACAAGAATACACGTAATAATCAATTCCTGATCCGAAGTATCACTCTTCACCTATACGCCATATGCACAGTATGTCATCAGTCAAAGATACGAAGTTACTGTGATTGATGGCAATTAATCTTGATTGATTTGATCTTATCATGAACTCCAAGGAAATTAACCCTATAGGTCGTATTCACCTTTCTCTATACGGCGTGTCCATGCTGTTTTCAGACACTATAAATACGAGACTCAAAAACAAGTTTTAGTGTGCAAAAATTACATTCTCTATACCATACACTTTGAAGTCTAATTTTCCAAGATATAAGAAGCAGCCAAGGTCAACCACCAACCATAATTCCATAGAAGACATCGTGTAATTCTTACTTTCTTAATAATTAGATTTCTAATTGTTTGATCACGTTTGTAAAATAACAATGATTGTGGGCTAATACCCTCAGGTATTAGTTGTGTTAATGAAGATTATAATGTTTGGTTTGTTTTAATCCAACTTGCTTAATTTATCATTGTTGTTTAATTATGTTTATCGCCTTATACTTGTTTATGTGCTGGTACATGCGACCTATCATTCAACTGGGTCTAGTGAGACTTAACCAGTAATCTAGATGCCGGGATAGCTCTACATGTTATGTTTTGTATGCCCGGACCAAAAGGATCACAAATGACACCTTGTCCTTACCCTTTGATTAAGAGCTTAGTTGGACCGGCAGGTGACCCGATAATTGTTCAACCAATATTGTTCTTAATTAATTGGTATTGATTTTAGTGGTGGACTACCAGTGTATAAAACAACATCAAGCAATAAGTGGGTAAAGTCCCGATGGGCTAAGGTATTAATAGGATCACCACTGATTTAATTCTCTATGATAGATTATAGTTAGACTATTGGATGCTTTATGTAGATGCGTTAATCATGACAAGATTGTTCGTATCTAGGTCTTAGGATGAAGAACCTCCTAAGTCTTAAGAATGATATGCCGCCTAGAGATAAGTAGCCATTGCATTAAACAAACAAATCAACATTTAATCGGATTTAACATGGTTAATATAGTTTTCTATTATTTGGCTTGTACCGCTTCTTTATCTTGTGATTATTTGCTTTAGTGTTTATTGTGTTTAGAATGAATCTTTGTCACCACCAAACCTGTGCCAGTCTCTCAGGCTGAAAACCCCCCATTTACCACTAATAAATATGTATAGCATAGGCTTAACAAGTAATTAGACTAATCTAGATATATTAAAATACTGATAGAATATTAGGTTACTCTCACTCTTAGTGTTCGACACCTTACTTACCGTGAAGTTACATCTTGACCGGGTACACCGCCCGTTAAAGTGTTGTCTTTAGGTTTGTCGGCTAAATATAAATGTAAAACTTGATAATCACTTATTATACACCACACGACGACACATCAAGTTTTTGGCGCCGTTGCCAGAGAGTGATTAGTTAATCTTTATTCTTATTAGTATTTCTAACCTTTAACTTTCTTAGTGTAGTCTAATTATGTAATTCTGTTTGTATTTATTTTGTATGTTTAAATTGAGTGCTTAAATTCCTGCATTGTTTATTTCTGTCCAATACGACGTATTCAGTGTATTGAATACGGCGTATTAGTCCATTTGACCTTTTTCTCCATAAGAAAGATCATCGCAGGTAAAAAATGGACGACCCAAATATTACCATGGAGGAATACATCAGACTCGAAGAAGAAAATCGAACGTTCAATCGGCAAACTGCCACGTTCGAGAAAATTGAAAACTATGAAGATAAGGACGATTGTTTCATTAACTTCGAAGCTGAATTCCCAGCCATAGTCTTTGATAATACATTAACGTCCGACACAACACTCCCATGTGAACCCACGGTAAGTCCTCCTAACGAAAACAAGATTGATTTCAGAATATCATTAGACGAATCCGACGATGAAGATTACATGGTAATTTTTGATGAAAATTCATTTTCATATAAAATAATTTCTATCAATGATTTAAAAACGGATTCGGAAAATGATAATATGCCTTCATCACCTAAACCTACGGTTGATTACTTAGATGATTTAGACTTTTTTAATGATTTCAAAAATGAATTCCCACCCATTGTTTATAACGATGGTTTAACGTCTAAACTAGATCTTACAATTGAACCTTCTGTAAGTTCTGAACGTATCAATAAATTTGAAACAACATTGTCTGAATATGATAAAGAGGAACAAAACGTTTTACACTTTAGTGATTCATTTCCTCCAGACGTATTTTTTTCCAATGATCCGAAAATGACTGGGGATAGTAATGATAATATAGGGATAACACCGCTTTCTGAATATAAAGAAATAAATAAACCAAATGAGCTTCCGAGAAAAAATCACGATAAGACCAATAAAATTCTTAACAAAAAGATTTTTTTCATAATGTCAGGTGCAAATTTTGTGAGCTGGAATTATTTTAACTGGATGCCATTGCAACTCATCAAAAATTTATATATGCCGTTTGGCATCCCGTTCGACCCTAAACGGTATTATAAGGATGGTCCTTATACAAGGAAGATTGCAGAGGCCAAGGAATGTTTTTCTTTACTACTCAAAGGAATTTGGTCTCCAAATAAAACCTGGGTATAAAAACCCAGCGTATACGCCTCATTTCTTCACGCATACCTTTTTACTCCACAAGAATTTTTTTGCTTGATCACAGTCTAACAGAATTCTAAGGGTTGAGGGAAGATTCTTTTTGTATTTTTTGTATTTTTTCAGAAAGAAAATAAATCATATATTAGAGAGAGGTTTGGTTTTAGCTATTTAACTAAATAATAATCTAAACTAATGGTGATAACAATAAGATAAAAGATTGTGTCTATTTAATCATGTATTACTCCCTAGATTACTTCTCCTAGTGTGGTTTCCCTGTCACACTTGTGATGATCTATGTAACTATTTCCAAAAGCATGAACGAATTACACGAACCTGTCCGTCTACTTAGTAGCCGCTAGAGCAACGCACAATGCAAGGTAGTATAAAACTTATTACAAACGGCCCCTAGGAGTATACTAAGTGCATGTGAAATATATTAAAAGTGGATCAACCATATTAGGGGGCAAGGTAGTATAAAGATTATTATCCGATGGTATCCTTTCTATACAATCACGTTTCCCTAGACCTATCAACAGCGATACAGAGAAAAGCTGGTTTTCTAGACCTACCAGTGCACATGCCAACACAAGAGAGCAACACACGAAGATCTACATTCTAGGTTTCATACAATCATAAATAAACACAATAGGAGGTTTAGCCAAGCATGTTAAAGATAATGCAAGAACAAAAATCAAACAAACACATAACAAATTGAATGATTAAAGTAAACATACTTGCGATTACACAAACATGAATTGGAAGAACAGTACAATAGGGATTCTTTAAGGCCCTAAAATCGTCTCCATGCGATCTGTTACAATCGAACTAGGACTCTCTCTAACCCTCTGTTTTATTCACTAAAGTTAAACACTCAAAAACCCTAATTTGGGTTTGTATATATAATTAAAAATTTGACGCGACGGTGTCCCCGCATTTTAGTTGTGACGCCGACGTAAGAGAGAATCTTCTAGATCTACTTTTTAAGTCGGTAACAGGGGTGAACGCCGTCTGAAATGTGTGACGACGTCACTTGATGAGTTGACGGCGTCGTGTATAGCTTGTGACGCCATCTCCAGGCTCTGTAAGTACAAATCTTTAAGAGTCTTGGTGTTGGTTAGTAATCTCGTCTGTTTCTTCTCTAAATGAGCCTAAGTCACGGGTAATTCATCCAAATGTCTTCCAAATGAGAAATACCTGAAAAGGAATGATTAAATACCAAATTTGGGCATAAACACATGTTTTTGAGGGTTAAACGACGCCCGAAAAAAGCGTAATAAAATGACACCTCATCAGAAATCCTTTTTGTAAGTTAAAGGTTCCATCTTCGAGGTCTTAATCATTTACAACACTTATGAATTATTTGCAACTATCTGAGAAGTCATCTTTATTATCACTGGTAAAAAGTTATTTACAAAATTGTTAAAGTCTGTTTTTCTGATTATTAGAATACTACTCAAATCCCTGTGGACGACCTGGTCTTACCTAAAAAGATTATACTACATACGTTGATTATACTTTTACCCGTGTGTTTCCATATAATAAAATTGGTATTTTCAGTCATTATAAATTTAAAGCTTTTGAAACACATTAAAGTTTTTAGCGCCGTTGCTAGGGATTTTTAAGCTATTCTATAGTCTACTCTGGAAAATTACTTTAACTCCTCCTCTTTTTCAAAAATCGCCGTACAGTTTTCTGGCAAACTAACCTAAACAAATTTCTCCTTTGGATGCATACACATGCTTCTAATTCTGAACTTGTTGAACCTTTACCCGAACCTTGAACGCACTCTGAATCGAAGACTTCATCGACAAAACAGAAGAGTTCCATACGATCAAAGAAACAATCCACCACAACACCCACGAAAAGAATGTCTATCCGCCAATTCTCAACATTAATTACTTCAGTCACTTTCTTAATATTCTTCGAAATTACGATCCAATGGATGATGAACCCATGTGGGCTGCCGACCGTGCTGTCGCTCCAACTCTCGGTTCCGCAATCACTATTCCTGAAACCGCTAACAAATTTTCTATTAAAGGTAACCACTTGACTCTCGTGAAAGGAAACTAATTTGATGGTAGAACCAAAACTGATCCTCATAAACACATTCATGAATTCCTTGGAATTTGCGATATGTTTAAATACAGAGATACCGAAAATGAAGCTGTCCGCCTGATGATGTTTCCCCTATCACTCACTGGAGAAGCAAAAACATGGCTGGACGAACTCAATGAAGGAACTATTGAAACGTGGGATGAACTTCAAACCGCTTTCATTAGCCGATTCTTTCCCCAGCTCTTTTCGACCGACTCCTCGGAGAAATCCAAGCCTTTTATCAACATGAAAACGAATCTCTAACCGATGCTTGGCTTCGTATGAAGGAAATGCTCCGAAACTGCCATGGTCACAATCTGTCCAAAGGCAATATTATCAAAATCTTTTATCATGGTCTTAGTGAAATAACCCAAGAAGTTCTAAATGTCGCAGCTGGTGGTATTTTCCTCTATAAAACACCAAATCAAGCTTATCAGCTTCTTAAAGACAAAGTCTTACTCAAGCTTGATTGGGCTAAAACCCAAAAAACCAAATCATCTCTTAAAAAAACTGTTGCTTTCGTCGCTGAAAGTAGCAGTAATACCGACACTGACAAAATTATGGCCCGAATGGATGCCATGACCATCAAAATGGATGCTCAGTACAAAGAACTCCAATCTCGTGCTAAAAACCAACACCCTACCTTGACGAAGATGACATGCCCGTGTCTCGTGAAGAAGAGGCTAAATTCATGCAAACTTTCCGTAAGACTCGTTTTTACAATGATTACCGCGATCGAGACTCGAATCGCGATAATTAGCGTTCAAGCGGACGAAATGATTACAATCGAGACAAATACTGATCCAACACCGATGACAAACCCTATGATCTTTAAAAACAATTCAACGATTTCATGAAGTCTCAACAATCAACCAACGCTTTCGTCAAAGATACATTCATGGACCTCAAAACTCAACTCGAAACAGTAGCCAAAAATCATCAAGCTTTAATCCAAAACCTTGAAACTAAGTTCGACAGACTCGCTGACAAGCAATCTGGTCGACCGTCTAGATCTCTTCCAAGCAATACTCAACCAAACCCAAAAGGACATAACCCAAAATCTTATCAACCACCGCAATCTCGTAATGAGCATGTGAATGCCGTATTTACAAGAAGTGGTAAAACTTATGATCCACCAGATAACCTAAATGATCAACAAAACAATTCTGAAACTCCTATCAACTTTGAAAGTGATGATGAAGACGAAGAACCTACACCACAACCAAAAACTCAACCTACAAAACCAGTAAAAGAAACTTCGTTACCCAAACCATACAAACCAAAAATTCCATATCCTCAACGCCTAAGGAAAGAAAAAATGGAAGCCCAGTACGGAAAATTCCTCGACATGATCCGAGCCGTCCGAATCAACGTACCTCTTGTCGATGTTTTAGCCGGAATGCCTAACTATGGAAAATTCCTCAAAGAACTCATAAGCAACAAACATAAAATCGAACAAATTTCAGCCTCTTTCTTGAGCGATGAAAGTTCAGCAATAATCCAAAATAAACTCCCACCAAAACTCGGAGACCCTGGAAGTTTTCTTATTCCATTCAATTTCAAAACTTTCTCCTACAATGCTTTGGCCGATATTGGTGCTAGCATTAACCTTATGCCATATTCCTTATATGCAAAACTATCTCTTGAATCTCTTAAACCTACTACAATGAGCGTAAGATTAGCCGATAGATCATTCCAATACCCTGTTGGAATCGATGAAAAGATGCATTGAAGTTGGTAAATTCACCTTTCCTGCCAATTTCGTTATCCTAGAAATGGAATCGATGAAAAGATGCGTTGAAGTTGGTAAATTCACCTTCATACTGCTGATGCAATTATTCGAGTTAAACAAAAACAACTCAACCTTAGAGTTGGAACTGAACGAATGGTTTTTAATATCGATTCTGCAATAAAACACTCTTATT
>BQNB010193786.1:0-11507 GCA_026074375.1 Tanacetum coccineum
TAGCCGTTCCGTTGTCTTTCACTTTTGTAGTCATAGCGTATGGATAACGGTCAAGAGTCTTTTGATTACACATTTTGGGAATAGATTGTGTGCATGGGAGTGAGCATTAAATGCATGTTGGGGTTAATTGAGTGAAATTAGAAGTGGGGGCCCATGACTATTGGAAGACAGATAGACAAGGAATAATTGTTCCTTATTTAATGTGTCCAGTCACCAACTTAGGACATTAAGTAACTAAATACTTGGAGCATTTAGTTACTTCATTTAATGTGTCCCTCATTGTCATGGGATTCATGTGGGTTTCAGGGAGATGGTTTCAGGGAGAAGAATATACACCATACTGAATACGATTAATTAGGGAGACTGATTAATCAATATTCAACATGCCTAATTCTGCTTTCAGTTTGGTGAAAGTAGGTTCATCCAAAGGTTTAGTGAAGATATCAGCTTGCTGATACTCAGTGGGGATGAAGTGTAATTCAATATCTCCTTTAAGGATGTGATCCCTGATGAAATGATATCTAATATCAATATGCTTGGTTCTTGAGTAAAATACTGGATTGTTGGATATTGCAATGGCACTGGTGTTGTCACAAAAGATGGGTACCATCTTATAATAGATGTCATAGTCACTAAGTTAACTTTTCATCCATAGGATACTTGCACAACACCCAGCAGCAGCAACATATTCAGCTTCAGTTGAGGACATAGCCATTGACTACTGTTTCTTGGCACTCCAACAAACCAATTTTCCACCAAGTATTTGGCAGGCACCTGAGGTGCTTTTTCTATCCATATTGCAACCAGCATAGTCTGAGTCTGAATATCCTTTGAGATTAAAGCCTGAACATTTTGGATAATACAGACCAAGGGTTGGAGTACCTTTCAGGTACCTGAGGATTCTTTTCACAGCTATTAGATGTGATTCCCTTGGATTGGACTGATATCTTGCACATAGGACTGTGGAGAATTGGATATCATGCCTTGTTGTAGTCGAGTACATCAGTGACCCAATCATTCCTTTGTATGAGGTCTCATTAACTGATTTGCCAGCTAAATCAGAACCTAAGTTGTTTAGAGGAACCATGGGTGTTTTCACTGAGGAACTATCAGAAATTTCATATTTCTTGAGTAAGTTCCTGGTGTACTGTTCTTGACAAATTGAGATTCCTTTGTCATCTGTTGTTATAAGTGATTAAGTCCTTGTTATATCACGAGATTTACAAATCTTGATTAAACCGAGAAAATAAGTGAGTATTTCAAAAGATTTTACTAATGCAAGATAAACCGTTAAAAATAACTTTGTTCTTGAAAATAACTTATTTCGCTGAACGAAGTCTCTACTTATTTCGCAGAAGCAAGTTACCTATTCGTAGGATTAAGTGACTTACTTCGAAGGATTAAGTTTGGTTACTTATTTCGCAGGATTAAGTTTCAAGTTGTTAGGTCTCTGGCTTAGAAAAGTACGTATTTCGTAGAAAGAACCGCCTGTAATACTTATTCCGCAGAACATATTTCGCAGAAACAAACTATGACATATTCCGCAGAAACAAGTTAAAACATATTCCGCATGAAGAAGCTATGACATATTCTGCAGGATAAAGAATTGAGTTGTTAGGTTTCTTGCTTATAAAAGTACGTATTTCGCAGAATAAAACCACCTGTATTACTTATTTCGCAGAATAAGTACAAAACGTATTTCGCAGAAACAAGTTATTACATATTTCGCAGAACCTAAAACATATTCCTCAATCTTCAAAACATATTCCATAAGATTCAAACTTTTCCGGAAAACCAACTTTTAAATCACCTAAAAACACACTTATTTAACGTTTTTTCACCAAACCTTTTGTACAACTAACTATATCTATGCTAGATACATCATAAAAACACAAACTTGAAGCTTTTTAACAACAAAATTTTAAGGTTTAAAAATGATGCATGCGAACCAAGGAAAAGCTAGAAAAATCGTATGTTTTTTATGTAAAAACGCACACAACCTCACACAATCACCCCATGACGACTGATACCAATTGATGATATCACACATCTCGTATCTAAATGAGAAACTAAGGAAAACCTAGAAAGAGAAAGAGAGGATCACTTGTAGAGAGAGAAAGTAAAATGATATTATTGTGTGTAACAAATGACCAACATGGAGAGGGCTTATATATCCTTATATTGGGCCGGCCAAGCCTTGGTTATCCATGGGCTTGGTTTTAACCAAACGATTAACTACGAGCTACGAGATACTATATTGGTAGTGACCGAGTCTATTCTCGATTCCTAACATTTATATACTAAACGATTATCCGCACATACCAGTATATAACATGGTTAATTTGTTTGTTATTTGTTTTATTCTCTTATATATATATATGATATGATGTAAGTGAAACTAATGAAAGTTTATGAATTAAATTGTGATTAATTTAAACAATTAGATAGATTGTATTGCGTTTCATAAGAGTATTTTAGTCATACGATATTGTAAGTTTTAAGTTTTTAATCAAGACAAAAGTTTGATCATTTTCTCTTTATCTTTTATATAATAAAAGAATTACATCATTTCGGAAATAATTACGGTTTTCGGTTCCGGTTTTTCTCGGGTCTGTTCGGCTCGAGTCAAAACAAGGCAAAATACACATGAACTATCCACGGTTTCTCTCTTATAACTTCGGTTCGGTTTCGGTTTGGATATCTTAACTTCGATCGGTTCTCGATTCTTGTTTTTGTCAATTTCGGTTTTTGGTTCGGATCGGGTTTAACTCGTTGCTCAGCCCTTTATAAAAATGTGTTTTTTTAATATTTGGACAAGTCACATTTGTGGTGGAAAAAGTTTCTGACAGGATATGCTGCCATGGGCTGACAAAAAGAACAAATATACTAATCTGTTTGTTTCACTTGACATATATCCTATGTTGTAACTAACTAAAATGGTGGTTACTTGTGCTTCTTTGGGTCAAGGGAGACTAGCTTCTCTTCCAGTGAATGTCCGAGATTTCCGAAAGACTTTTAGAACTCATGGAGCTTGTCGAACCACTTTGCAGAAAGTCAAGATCCCGAGAACCCTTAAGGAGCTTGGCGCCACGAATGTGTTACTGTTAGCGGCGCCTTTAGAAGCCATTGCAGAAACATGTGAGATCGAGCCGTCTTTATTCAGCATGAACATGCCTTTGCTGCTACTTGTTGCTTTGATTGGAGCTACTGTTGGAGGTAAGGTAATGTTTCCCGGTTTTGTGAATGGAAGAATTAATACGACCGAGCAGTGTATATGATTAACGTGCAGGACTGTTGGCTCGGCAAAGAAAAGGAGAGCTGCAACGACTGAATGAACAGCTGCGGCAAATCAACACAGCTTTGAAAAGACAAGCAAAGATCGAGTCGTATGCACCCACTTTAACTTATGCTCCGGTTGGTTCCAAAATAGCCGACAAACAAGTAATCGTTGATCCAAGGAAACAAGAATTGTTATCACGTCTGAAAAACGGGAAGAATTTCTTAAGAAATCAAGATCCAGAAAAGGCATTTTCCGAGTTCAAAACTGCACTCGAACTTGCTCAAGCGATTAAGGATCCAGTCGATGAAAAGAAGGCTGCAAGAGGACTAGGTTTGTTATACTTCGTTATACGCCATGTCATGCAAGTGTCGTCTTTGTGTATGTTCACTTTGTTATATCGTTTCCAGGAGCATCATTGCAGAGGCAGGGCAAGTACAAGGAAGCTGTTAAGTACCATTCTATGGTTCTATCTATATCGGAAAAAGCAGGCGAAGATTCAGGAAACACAGAAGCGTTTGGAGCAATAGCAGACTGTTACACAGAACTGGGGGATCTAGAGCGTGCGGCAACCTTCTACGATCAGTACATTTCTAGATTACAAGTAGACTAAACCGTTTCTTGAGCTCAAGTCATGTACGCACGCAACATACACTCATACCATAAATATAGAGTTCACTGATCGTGTTGGTTCTTTACATTCATATTTTCCCGATATGACCCATGTTGCATTTAAAACTAGTAGAGTACTTGTAGTAGGAAAAAGATAGAAACAAGTGCAGCCATAACTGGTTAAATAGGTCATTACATCGTGTGTATCAACATCATAGCATGTTATAGGAATAGGACAACAATCTCCCAATCGGGAGATGAGGGATACTCGAATGGGAAATAAAAAGGTAAAATCAAGAAAAACACAACACGAAACCTCCTAAAACTCAAAAACAAAAAGCTCAAGACGATATCTGCAAAGGCACATCAGAAGGCCGAAATTAAGGTTAACGCTCACTGATAGTACATGAGTTGTTGGGCTGCAGCGACGTTCTGGAATCCACCATCATATATAGCCTGGCTTGCTCCAGTGCCATTCATTCCCATAGTTTGTTTAAGAGGAAGCTGTGCTTGTGGGTGCATGAGAGCAGCATGGACTCCTGCCATTTTGCTCATTGCTAACTGGCGTTCATATGCCAATAAATCAGCAGCTGATAGCATTGGTGCCGGTGCAGGTTCGGGTAAGGGATTTGAGCTTGTTCCTGGAGGAGTCGGCTTGCTACCCCACGAGCACTAAAAACAACAAAACAGAATCAGGTCTACCGAGCACTTAAAAGCTTGTTGAATGCATTACTAATGAAGGCAAAGGAAAACATACACACCTTGATTTGTTTGCCGTAAAGAACTGATTGTGTATTACCCATTTGAATGGCAAGAGCCGCCTCAGCGTGATTATTGTATCTCACGAAACCAAATCCTTTATCACGCTGCAGTCGAACCTCCTCGATTACACCAGCACCAAGAGAGTAGAAGTGACGATGGAGCTCAAGCTGGGTTACCTCTGGGGCAAGATTACCAACAAAAACCGTCGTATACTGTGGGTTATTCTCAGGTGCATCGTGTCTACAAGCTCTTTTATCCTTCATAAAGGACTATAATCATGTGACTGACTGAAAATATATAGTGTTTTAAGATAACACCAGAGGGCTTTGTTCAGAAGATCAATTAGTAGCCTCCCAATACAGTTTTGGAATCTGAACCCTGTTTTTCATCGCTAGTACCAGCACCCTTTGTGGCCCAATTGCAACGTATTTGCCTACTGCCAAGCCACTTACCAGTTAAGTCGTTTATAGCACTTTGCGCATCGTAACAAAATCAATAGACGGATTCAGAGGGTGTGCATACATCTCTTCCATAGTGATATTGAAATTACATTAAAAAAAATTTACCTGTTGGTCGCGAAAGGAAACAAAGCCAAAACCTCGTGAACGGCCTGTTTTTTGATCCCACATAACCCTCGCATCACTGGAAACACAAAAAAGAATGAGTACAGATATGAGATGTAATGACGGAGTGTGGAGAAGAGGTACTCACGAACAGCTAGCAAAGGCAGAGAAGCATGCGAACAGCATAGCATCGGTAACCTCGGGGCTAAGGTCGCCAACAAATATGTTGTAATGACCTATAAAAGTATAGCGGCTTTATCAGAATATATTACATTTCAATAAGCGGCAATTGATGCGTACAGAAAAGCACCACATAAACGAACCTGAGGTATCCTCCCTCTGCCCGCTGGCGTATGCCCAGTTAACTTTAATAGGTTGTCCAAACCTGTGAATCAAAAACAGAACGAGTTAAATTTCGAGGTAAGATAGCAGAGAAGCACGTACCTCTACGAAAGCACTTACAAATGCCTTCCGTTTAGAGACAATATAGCAAGTGCCGCTGATCTGCGATCGAAGTAGTGAATAAATCCATAAGATGACTGCGGAAAAAAACAGAAATCCTTATAAAATCTCGCTAATCACAATCCCGTTTTAGACAATTCATGTTAACGTACAGATTAAGTTAGGTTTGGTGTGGAGAAAGAGTTACCTTATCTTTTCTTATGAGTTTGCATCCTTCAACAGGACCAGTACTTGCAAATATACACTCGTGTAGATGCGGGGTCAGTCACTTCGTTACGAACTGTTACCAACCATACTGCATTTTCTCAAAATAATTCGAGCTGATTAAAAACACAATGGGCAATTTTAGCTAACGAGGTATCAAAAAGGCTTTTCTTCTTGTTATAAAGGAAAAAGTAAAAAGCTATTTGGTAAGAAAAAACTTCACAACTGCATGGCATGTATTGGGATCAATCCGGGAGCAGATTTTCACACTTGGGTAGGCTCAATCTCAAAAGAAAAAGTGAAAAGAAAAAAAAGTAGTAAGCTAAGAGAAATTAAAAAGATATGAAGCCTTCCAACACAAATTTTTCAGTCAAAAACATGTAATTTGTAAAATAACATAGTCCATCGAACAACTACATTTTAGACTACACCATAGGATCATCACAGTGCCGGGATAAAATATCTCTCAAATGTAAACAGAAACATACAATGTGGAAATTTGGCTGCATTCTTTTGCAATGCTCCATGAGCGTTATCAACTGTCTAAAACTTAAATTTCAGATTCCTCAAGATTCTTGCAAAATTATAGTGTGCGCAGCGCGAATATTTTTCCTTATAGAGGCATATTAGTTTGATTTCCGTTCTTAAGCTATTGTGAGCAGCTATGGTCTTCCATTTACAGATAACTTATACCAGCATATTTCATTTACTCCTTCCCCATACATGAATCGAGCGTCATGGTGTTTGTCTAACTGGCAAGGACTTCAAGAGTGATATGCCCTCCACGGTGCACTAGACCATGTAACTTCCTTGTAATCCATATATATATGCATAGTAATGTCAATTTGAGGATGGTGGCGGCGGCTCTAGTTAATCATTGTTAATGGGCAAAGTATCTCTTTTTTATAATATCCTACTCCCATGTATGTGTATCCATAGATTTTCAGCTTATTTTCTTTATCATGAGCTTATTTGAATTTTAAAAGTAATCAATAATCCTATATGGCCAAAATTTATGTAAACAACAATGTATCAACCACAAAAATAAACACAACTATAAATAAATGATTGGTATGTCATCAATACTATCCATGAAATAACACAACAAATAAAATTTACTCATTTCATTTGGCACGCAATTTATAAAATCAAAACCCTAATTAATTAATAAACAACACCCACCAAAAAGCACAATTCCTTAAAAAATGATCATTTCGTAACCAATTTACACCCTAACCAATGAATAAGCAACACCCAGAAAGAAAAGCAGAAATCTTTACATAAAACAATCATAATTATCTAAAACAACATGATCATCTAAAATAGCCCACACGCTTAAAAAAACCTTAAAAATGCCTCAAAAAAACAATCATTTCACAAAATGAGAAGCCTAAACCAATTAATAAACAACACCCACAAAAAAAAGCACAACTCTTACATTAAAAACAATCATAATTTATTTATAAAAATAGTTTCAAGAAACACTGTGGGGATATGAGTTATTAGACCAGGATGGTGGATGATGATAATTGCGCCGAAGAAGGCCGTTGTGTTAGTTTATAACTTTTGATGATAATTGTGTTAGGGAGAGCTTTTTTTGCTTATTTTCGGATATTAAACTGTTTCTATAGCTTTTTTTTTCATGAACTCTATTCGGCTCTATTTACGAGCGAAAAAAAAAATGTAACACTTATCTAATTCCGCACAAAAAAACCAATAATTTCATTTCATGTCACAAAATCAGAAGCCTAAACCAATTAATAAACAACACCCACAAACAAAAGCACACATCTTTATGTAACGGGGTGTCTATTTAAGCTACTTTCCTAGTTTACGAGCTTATCATCTTACTTGAAGAGTTACGAGCAGCTCATAATCCAAAATGATCATTATGTTTGGGAGAGTTTGTTTTTAGCTTATTTTCAGGTTAATTTTACGAGCGTATCATCTTATTTGATGAATTGATGGTGATATTGCTGAAGAAGCGCGTGTTGTGTTTATAAACTTTTGATGATCATTGTGTTAGGGAGAGTTTGTTTTTAGCTTATTTTCGGGCTAACGAGGTCAAACTTTTTTTGATAAGCTTATGAGCTACTTATTTTTCAAAAGCTCATTTTTCGGCTTATTTTCTAGCGGAAAAAAATGTTTTTATGAAAGAGTTAGCCCGAAAATAAGCCAAAAAGTGTAACATTTATCTAATTCCACACAAAAAACCAATAATTTCATTTCATTTCACAAAATCAGAAGCCTAAACACACAATAAACAACACCCACAAAGAAAAGCACACATCTTTATATAAAATCAATCATAATAAACAACACCCACAAACAAAAGCACAAATCTTTATATAAAAACAATCATAATTTCATAAAAAAAATTCAAGAAACCTGTGGAGGGGGAGGTAATAGACCAGGGTGATGATGGTAGGCGCGTGTTGTGTTTATGAACTTTAGATGAACATTGTGTTAGGGAGAGCTCTTTTTAGCTTATTTTCGGGCTAAACAGGTTAAATTGTTTTTTATAAGCTTATTTTTTAAGACCTCATATTTCGGCTTATTTTTTATCATTTCATTTTCACACACTTCATAGAGCTTAAACTGGTTTTATTTTAGGTACTTACTGGCTTACAAGCTTATTTTGATTCTAAGGGGGTGTTTGTTTCGGCATATATGTGGGCTTATGTGATTTCGGCTTATATTTTATAAGCTCCAATTTTCTGGCTTATTTAGAAACTTATGGGCTTATATAAGTTTATCAAAACTTATATAAGCCACTAAGTCTCAAAATAAGCCGGAAAATTGGGCCTTATGAAATATAAGCCGAAATCACATAAGCTCATAAGCCCACATATAAGCAGAAACAAACACCTCCTAAAAGCGTCAAATAAGCTCGCACGCCGCACGAAAAAGAAAACCCATAAGCCCAAAACTTATCTAAAACAACATGATCATCAAAAATAATCCACACACTAAAAAAAACCTTAAAAAATGTACTAACATTTATCTAATTCCACACAAGAAAACCAATAATTTCATTTCATTTCACAGAATAAGAACACCCACAAAGAAAAGCACAAATCTTCACATAAAAACAATCATAATAAACAACACCCAGAAAGAAAAGCACAAATCTTTACATAAAAACAATCATAATTTCATAAAATAAAATAAAAAGATTTCAAGAAACCTGTGGGGGATGAGGTAATAGACCAGGGTGATGATGGTATTGCTGAAGAAGCGCGTGTTATGTTTATAAACTTTTGATGATCATTTTATTAGGAAGAGTTAGTTTTAGCTTATTTTCGGGCTAAGCTAACAAGGTTAAACTTTTTTGATCAGCTTATGAGCTACTTATTTTTCAAGAGCTCATTTTTCGGCTTATTTTCGAGCGGAAAAAAATGTTTTTATGAAAGAGTTAGCCCGAAAATAAGCCGAAAAATGTAACATTTATCTAATTCCACACAAAAAAACCAATAATTTCATTTCTAATCACAAAAACATACAATAAACAACACCCACAAACAAAAGCACAAATCTTTACATAAAAACAATCATAATAAACAAGACCCACAAATAAAAACAGACATATTTATATAAAAAGAATCATAATTTTATAAAAAAAAAATTTAAAAAGATTTCAAGAAACCTGTGGGGGAGGAGGTAATAGACCAGGGTGATGATGGTATTGCTGAAGAAGGGCATGTTGCTGCATCAATGCTGCTGCTTGTTGTTGTTGTTGTTGCTGCTGTTGTTGTTTTATTATTCTTTGCTGCATTCTTTTGTAATTGAGAAATTAAATCAATTTGGGAATTAGGGTTTGTTTTTTATGATGATGAAATGATGAATAAAAGAATAGTGAGTGAGAAATAAAAGAAAGAAATGAAAGAGTATAGAAGGACCTGGAATTAATTAATATTGGAGTAATGAGAAACACACATGTGTTCAAAAGTCAAAAGTCAAATCAAATGTTGTTCTAATGACTAATCAACTAATGAGATGTGTTTCTTATAAGACTAGTTACAAGTTACAACTCATCACTTTCTCTACATATGGATTTATGTCACTTGTTGTAGAAGAGATAAATGTTTATCTAATCCCGTTTTTTACGAAGTATGAAAGAGATGAGATGTAGGCAATCTTACTCTTACATGAAGTTAGAGAGGTTGTTTTCGAAAAATCTCTGGCCTTGTAAAGAGTGAAAATCGAATCTTTAACTTATATTAAATTTGGTTAAGGGATGATAACTTAGAAATATATCTAAATTTGTCATTTTTTTCTAGTTTCATGTAAGTTTTATATATATATTATGGTAATACACATTTGACAAGCTATACTACGTCGTTTTTGTCCAATTGCTACAGTAAAATGAACAGTACCCGGCCCACTGGGCTCGGTTACTGTTCCAAAAAAAAAAACTTTATAATCCTCCTCCTCTTCTTTGGCTCAAAATAAGAAAAAAAAAATTACGGGACGTACTCTCATTTTTAACTATTTACGGCTTTCTATCGGCTTGGGCCAAAAAAAAACGCGCGATTGTCATTCAATATAAGAACAAAACAAACTATTAAACATGAGACCGAAAAAATAAACCCGCACAAAATAATATAAAAAAAATTGCTCAACACAAAATAAGAAAAAATTTACAAAATTACTGATTTACTCAGATAAAAAAATATCCGCAACATTAGGCCCAACATATTTGCCCATAGACTAGGTGCTACAGTAAAATGAACAGGGTGCCCATAGACTAGGCCCAACATATTTCCCCTTCTTTGGCCAGGGCTCAGGTACTGCTCATCGGCAAAAAAAAAAAAAAATTATAATCCCCCTCACCTTCTTTGGGAAAAAATAAGAAAAAAAAATTACGAAACGTTCTCTCATTTTTAACTATTTACGACTTTCTATCGGCATGGGTCAGAAAAAAAAAACCGCGATTGTCATTTAATTTGCTACAGTAAAATGAACAGTACCGGTCCATTGGGCTCGGATACTGTTCATCAGAAAAAAATTTATAATCCCCCTCCCCTTCTTTGGCCAGGGCTCGGGTACTGTTCATTGACAAAAAAAAACAAAAATTTATAATCCCCTCCCCTTCTTTGGCCAAAAATAAGAAAAAAAAGTTACGAAACTTTCTCTCATTTTTACCTATTTTCGACTTTCTATCGGCATGGGCCAGAAAAAAAAAAACCTGCGATTGTCATTTAATATAAAAACAAAAACAAACTATTAAACATGAGACCGAAAAAATAAACCTAAAAAAAATAAAAAATTAATCCTCTACAACAACGCGCAAAAAATTAACGCCCGCAGCAACGCGCGAGTAATCTTGCTTGTTATTTTACATAACATAAAGCATTCAAATTTTGACTTTTTTGCCTATCGTGTGACCTGCTTTAGAAAAGATACCGATTCTGTAACTCTTTTTTCATTTTTGTCTAATACATAATATTCTATAACTCTTTATTTTTATTTTTGTCTAATACATAATATTCACATACACCGTCAACTCAACATTTTTATCACATAAATGCCCTAAAATATTTATAGATATATATATATATATAGTGAGACTTTCTTTTCAGAACCATTCTTAGTGCGAGAACTGACAGAACCACCAAAAACATGCA
>BQNB010193787.1:0-11507 GCA_026074375.1 Tanacetum coccineum
TCTACCATAAAGACATCAATTACATTAATAAACGCTCCCTCAGTGTATACGTATGTGCACCCAATAGGATCACGTATTCCTAGCCGTATAATTATCGATTATAACTTGGGCATTACAAATAGCTCCCACTTGTGAAATGCCATAATTGCAATAACTCGTATAAGCAATGGTAAGCATCTATCAACATGCTATTGCTTTTAGAAACTGAGTGCGGTTTCGTAAAAACGTCTCAGTGTTAATGGTTGGTTAAAAATATCATTTTGTTACAGATACTTGTTTAAGTATCAATATGGATCAAAGTCATTAAAAATGTTTAACTTATTATGTTTCTCGTATAAGATATTAATCAAGATCACAAAATGTAAACAAGTGTCATCTTAACTTACTTTGGGCACAGCCATGCAAATATTTGATCAATTCAACGAGGGGCCAGTAGTATCTAACTCCATAAAACACATGGAGGAACAAATCCTATTTTAACTGCATATGTTATTCATGTGCTTCACATCACTTCTGAAAATAGCTTTTATAACTACCTTATTCAGGACAACGTTTAAGTATATCAAGAAAATCATATTCCCACATTAAAGACTTACTTGCATCTTAAGTATAAAGACAATTAATACAACCACTTGTGAGATTCTCCCGATGACACCGATCCATAAAGTGAATTCTCGTAGGTTTGAGGTAGTTCAATATTCATTACCAATGAATAACATATGAGTTTAGCGGGACAATCTTTTAATATTCTAAGAATATAACCAAACGATTACATTTGCCTTAATTTTACTCCCGGATTGTTAATCGACAATTAACAAGTTTAGAATGATACAAGTCATTCATGGATTAAACATGCAAATAAAGGAAACAGTTAATATATGAATAAAAACAATCATACCATGTATATTAATTCATCAAAATAAAAAATGTTTTATCATCCCATCATTAAAATACTAAAATAATCATAGATATACATGAGACTACTAGCTGGACGAAGTCTAATACTACTAGCATGATCAACATGCTTGGTACAAGGTAATGCCTTAGTCAAAGGATCAGCTATGTTGTCATGTGTGTGAACTTTGATAAGTTTAATGTCACCTTCCTCGATAACTTCTCGAATATAGTGAACTTTCCTCCCGATAATGTTTGGCATCTTTCTGAACTCCAGGTTCATTGGTGATGATTAAAGAGCCATGAATGTCACAGTACGTCTCCATTGGTTCTTTATTGGTGGGAACGACTCCAAGCCTATCAATAAATTTTATAATCCAAACGGCTTCCATTGCAGCTTCTAAAGCATCTATGTATTTAGCTTCTGTAGAAGACATCGCAGTAGTGCTTTGCTTAGCACTCTTCGAGTCTACGGCGCCTCTGTTTAAAACAAAAACGCATCATGTCTAAGAATGTGAGTCGTTAGCGTCAGTCTCGTACCCAACATCAGTGTAACAAGTAACTTTGAGCTCTCCTTCGAGATTACCAACATAAACAAGGAAAAAATCTTTAGTATTCCTTAGATACTTCAGAATATTCTTCACAGCAGTCCAGTGACATTCTGCTAGATTTTACTAGAAACGACTAGTCAGGTTCTGTGCGAACACAACATCATGCCTGGATCACCTCACTGCATACATAATAGATCCTAAAGCTGAGGTATAAAGAACTCTCTGCATGCAACTCAGCTCTTTAGGTGTATAGGGACCTTCAGTCTTGCTCAATATAAGAAACTGTTTCTTATGCATTCGGATGTACTTCCACATTTTGAATTCTCACATTTATGAATATCTCTTCAAGATTTTTCTCAATGAGAATGACACTTTGATCAAAGTCAACAATTAAGCCGTTTAGATCTATCTACCTATACATCTGTTCAAGTGATGTACGCCGCTTTTCCTCTAGTGCATTTATTTGTAAAGTAAGGCTCAAAACGCTTTCCAAGATAGGATTTGGAATGTTGTTTCCCATGATCAATATGTCATCCACATTCAAGATTATCAATGTGACCATACTCCCACTAGCCTTTTGCTATACACATGGCTCATCTAGGTTTTGAGTGAAGCCAAATTTCTTGATCTCCTCATTAAAGATTTTATTTTAGCTCCTTGATGCTTATTTTAATCCATAAATTTATCATTATAGCTTGCATACTCGTCTGAGATATTTAGGATTGACAAACCCCTCAGCTTGCACCATATAAACCTCTTCGATTAGGTAACCATTCAAGAAGGAGGTTTTGACATCCATCTGCTAAATTTCATAGTCATAAATCGTTGTTATGGCTATAAGAATCCTAATAGATTTAATGTCTGCAACGGGAGATAAGGTTTCCTTATAATCTACATCGTAGGTTTGAGTATAACCGTTCGCTACAAGACGAGCTTTATAGGTGTGTACATTGCCATTCTTGTCGGTCTTCTTCTTGAAGAGCCACTTGCTCTCAACACTCTTAGCGTTAGGAGGAAGGTCAACCAAGCTCCATACTTCATTGTCTTTCATGGATTGCATTTTCGCATTTATAGCTTCAAGCCATTTATCACATTCAGGATATGACAATACAACTTTATAGTTAGTGGGTTCACCATGTTCCCCTAACTCATGCTCCTCAACATCGACATATAAACATAATCGATCAGGTGCACGATGTGTCATTTTGGACCTACGAATGGGAATAACATCACTTTGTGGTTCAACATTTTCATGTTCATCCTCATCATGATGTTTGCTAATATTTTTAGAAGGATGTGTATCTTCAACTTGAACTTCTTCAAGATCTTCATAACTCCCACTTGCTTCTTGTGAGATAAGATTATTTCAAAAAAAACTTAACATTTCGAGCAATAATATTTTTGTTCTTCGATGGGTAGTTGATAACGCTCATTTTGTACATGTTTTTAGTAGCGTTATTCGTATATTTTTGCATGTTATTTGGTTGTATTTGTGAATGTTTTGCACTTAAAGGTAACAAAAGATGAATTCAGGTTCAAGTACAACATAACCAAGAAAAATAAAGAAAGATGAAGAAAAATTTATCAAGTTAACAATACGTGCATTAATGAAGATTTTGCCCAAAGTAAAAGACCTTAAACGATAAATAATCAGCAAAGACATGTTCCCGAGCATAAAAAAAGTTGCCAAAGATGCTAAAGAAGAATGGTGAATTATACACAAGTCGGGTACAAAGTTTAATCAAAAAGTCAGCACGCAGGAAATGTACTCCAACAGCGGGTCAACATCTCAACCTCGGGTTGGCACCTCAACTGCCGGCCAATTCTTCAACCGCCAGCCAAAGCCTATCCGAGATGAAAAGTTGCATTAAGTGGGTTTTAACACCCGCAATTAATTGAAGTCGATCATTTCTTCACCATTGTGGTTAGGGAATGTTTTTACCAGTTACAAGAGGCCAAGAAAAGCATAAATACAAGTCCTAAGAGCCTATGTACAGACAAGATATCCTACCACCATTATAGGCTCTTGAACAAAACCATTTTCTCCCAAAAAACTTAGAAGAAATTTTGCCATTTTCAAGGAAGGTGCTCAAGCTTTGATAGATAGTATTGGGTTATTATTTCTTGCGTGTTTAGATACTTTGGTTGATTGGAGGCTAGAGGAGTGCTCTAATTCCTTACTTTTCTTACTTACTTGTATTCATACAACTATGTAACTCTTTATTAATGTTATGATGTTGAACTTTATATGTGTTGATAGAATTTCATGTTTTAGTAAAATGACCATGGGGTAGAGTTTTCTACTTACATAGGAATGATGTGAATTATTGAGTGTGAGGTTTGGATGGATTGTTTAATTATAAAAATGATATTTTCTTTATAAGTTTGTTAAGATAAATAAAAAATGTTTCAATTAACTAGTTGATAGATTAAAAAGAGACTTAAAGGTCGAAAGGATTTCTCTTCATAATTTGTTCTAAACGGTCACCGCACGAACATGTTTGGATTCATGTGGTTTGGATTCATGTGGTTGAAAACCACAAGCGTAACTAATTAAATGGACTTGTAAAATATTTAATCATGGGCATAGGTCGAAAGGACACATAGGAACGAATTCGGTAATCATCTTCACTCAAATGAATCTTAATAACTTGGTTTTTGATAAATGTTCATATGGAGAAAGGGTTCATTTATCCAAACCAACACACATGCGTTTCTCATGGTATGACTAATTGACTTGGTGAACGCATACACTTGAATTGTGTTTTTCATTAAACTCATGTTTTACCAAAACATATCCATCATCACAACATGATAATTGACCAAATTCCACGTAAGTACTTATCTATATTGCTTATTTCAACATAAAATTTCATATGGTAATTAGGTGTGTGACTAGCCTATTTGCTTTTTCCGTATCTCTTACAATAGTTAATCATTTCTTTTTGGACGACCTCTATTTACCGCAAACCCCTATTACATACGGACGGGTCATACTTGCCCGTATAAGTTGTTAATTAGGACCGGTAATACGAGATATAAAATTAACATTTGTGTATTCTAAAGATAACCATCAGTACTAGAAGGAGTAACCATCGTTTCCTTTGGGATCCTACAAAAATACACTTAACATATCTAGGTTTAAGTTTGTTAGGCATGTCACGCTTCACAAGTTACTCACAACCCCAGACCTTTAAGTAAGACAAAATATGGACTTTCCCATGCCATGATTCATATGAAGTCTTTCCAAACTTCTTAGTTAGAACCATATTGAGTATGCGTGCAACAAACTTTAGAGCATAATCCTAAAAGGACATTGGTAGAGTTGTTTGATTCATCATAGATTGAACCATGTCAAGCAAGGTTCGGTTTCTCCTTTCATATACACCATTATGTTGTGGCGTATATAAGTGAGTGAATTGTGAGACAATCCCACACTTCTTAAGATGATCCATAAACTCTTGGCTCACATATTTACCTCCACGGTCAGATCATAAGGCTTTTATGGTATTTCCGAGTTGATTCCCTACTAAACATTGAAAAACTTTAAAAGTTTCAAAGACTTCATGTTTATGTTTAAGCAAGTAAATATAACCATAACGACTAAAAACATCAGTGAAGGTAATGAAGTAACTAGCTTCTTGCCTTGACACAGTTCTAAAAGGGTCGCACAAATCAATGTATATAAGTCCAAGTAGATCTTTTGCTCTTTTAGTTTTATGCGAAAAAGGTTTACACTTCATCTTTCTAAATACACAAGAAACACATTTATCAAAAGACTCATCGTCAGTCTGTTTTAGAAGCCCATCATGTTGCAACTTCTCAATACACTTCTTGTTTATGTGTCCAAGACGACTGTGCCACAAGAGATAGATTTCATGTTATGCTTGGCTCTTTTATCGCTCACATTATAAATAAAACTATCATTTGAAATAAAAACGTGCATATCAATTTAAAAAAATACCATCACGAGGAATAGCATTAAAAATAACTATATTATCCTTAGAAACTGTAATTTCATGATCCGTAAAACAATGAATAAAACTATTATCTTTCAAACAAGAAACTAAAACAACACCTCTAGTAATAGAAAATGTGTAATGACAATTATCTAATACAATACATAAACCATTAGGAAGAATTAATTCAAAACTTCCTATAGCTTCAACCGCTGCACGATTTCCATTTCACTTGTATAGGTTCAAAGCTCTATGTTTTAGCTTCTTGCTTCCCCTAAGCCCTTGAGTTGTATTACAGATGTGAGTACCACAGTGAGTGTCACCTACCCAAGATTTACTTGGAAAAGAGTAGAGTTTTATAACGAAGATACCTGATGTACTAGCACCGCTAGTTTTGTTCTTCTTCTTTATCAACTCAGCTAGGTAGGTATGATAGTTCCTCTTCCAATGACCAACTTATCCACAGTGATGGCAGATCACGTCCTTTGCATGGTTCTCCTTCTTTGGTGGTGGGGGGATCTTTTGTTTAGGAGAATAAGCTAACTTATCCTTGCCTTTACCACGAACCTTGCCTTGAGCAGCTTGTAGTTTCTTGATCTTATTTTTTTCTGGATTTTTCCTCATCTGATCGCAGGAATAGCAGGAGCAGCAACCTTCTTTGAAAGCCCTTTATCATGTAGCTTGAGCATAGCATGCAGCTCAACTAATGTGTTCCCCATGCTATGCATATTGTAATTTTGCACAAATCCTTCATATCCTTTGGACAAAGAGATAATGATCAAGCTTACTCCAAGTTGTAAGAACATGGGATGGCCTAGGCGTTCTGGTTACAAAAAGTTCCTGATTTGCTTGCTGAGGAAATATAGTTTTCAGTTCCTTAAACAAGTCATGTGCATTGAAGTTGTCCAAGTTCTTTTGAAGCTCATGCGTAATGCTAGCAAGCATAAGACATGAAATTTCCTGTTTTGCATCTACCTATCGAGTATAAACAACAACAGCATCTGGAGGATCCTCAGTAGCAGGAGACACATGGGTAAGAGTAAGGGGTATAGGTTGCTCCAAATAGATTAAATTTTTCTCGACTTTAAGGACAACCTTAGGTTGCGATACCAGTAGACAAACTTATGTCCAGAAAAAATTTCTTTTTTAAGAATCAACCTTAAAATCGAATTGCTCACGGGTTGAACAGGTATTTCCATCTACCATTTAAACAAAGTTCAAGATTTAGTATTTTTGATAAATAATTCCTTTTAAAAAATCACTACCCAATTAATTTACTAAAAGACTAAGATCCTACCTGAACTCTCATTCACCACAGTAGTCTGACTACTAGTAATTCGTGGGTGCAAAAGGTAAGCAACGGGCGATAATTGCATTATTAGTGCAACTCTGAGACTTGTAAGACTCATGACATTAGAGAACAATCTACAAATGTCATGTGGCATGTTTTGTCTCATTTTATGCCTTGGGTCGAAGGCTGACCGGCCATACTTGATTAAGTGATCCAATGCAAGAACATGTAAAAATTAACATAGGTGTGACCTATAGAGAAAATTCACCTTTAGTTGCAGTTTGCCTACGATTGTCATCGAGCAAAAAGCAATTGCAAGTGTCGTTGCGCAATTGAACGACAAAGACTTAATTTTCAAAACGGATATAAAAGTTTTTGATAAAAAATGTGTAAAAAGGTGTACGAAGAAGCATGCATACAACTTCGTAGCACAAGTTAAGAAACAATTTTTGTTAGCTTTTTGGGTGCACATTTTATCACGGGGAAACATTAAAGAATAATCGAACCCTGGATTAACATCCTCCATAGGACAAAAGCCTCAACTAATTCAATCATTAAATCATATGCAAAAGCAAGTAGCGCCTTAGAAAAGATTAAAGGTTATTCAAACCTTAACCATTTGTTAAAGCCAATGTACTTGCATGTGTCTCGCGGGAGAAAATTATAGAGTCTAGCTCTCCTAACAAGGTAGGGCAAGGCCTTAAGCCTTGTCACAGGAAACCTCAAACCCAATGTGTTTAACACGTTTGCAAGACATTTGTTTAAGAAAATTTGATCATTGATAAAATTAGTGCAAAATATTTTAAGTTTATATTTAAAGTTTTATTAAACCAAAGTAACATGCAAGTTCTTCGCAGGAGACGATTACGGTGTAGACCAAACCCAATGCTTTCAAAACTTGCAAGACATGAGTTTTCTTAATACAAATAAGCCGTAAAAACGTTTATTTCTATTTCACGATTTTCTTGTGTTTTGTCGATAACAATCATAAAATCATTATAAGTCAAACACGAAAAATATTAAAATGCGTAAGTTTTATACAAATAGTCTTTCTAACTTATTTTATCTATCACACATCACAATTACATATTATACAAGTAACACAAAGTTACTTATACTTTTATTTTTTAAAGTTATGTAAATTATATTTAAATTTTTACATCATGCATGACATCAACATGATTTTTCCATATCTTAACTAAATCTTACAAGATTACACAAGATCTTGGAAGATTACATAAGATTTTGAGAGATATGGCCTTCAAAATTCGAATTAACACTACCAGTGACCTAGATCCCTCGGGTTACACTGGTCGGATCCCTTTTAGAAGGGACCCGCAGGATTTGGTGAACAGTAGCAATTTTTACCTATAAATAGCAGGCTATTTCTTATGTTTTACTCATCCATTCCTCTTACATCTCTCTCATATTTTGATATATCTCTCAAATTTTTAGATTTAGTTTAGTTTCATTCCTCATTTGTAGGTAATTCTCTTATTAGAAGAAATTAACGATATCGCATACGAGATGATCAAGCTCAAGTTACTTTGTTGCTAGTATCCACCATCATATCACAGAGTGCATCTGTTGATTCTTTATATCTTCATTTAGATCATTGTACTTACATACTTATCCATGTAAAAAGAGTTGAATAGCATTTGGAGGCAGTTCTACTCTTTGTCTTAAAAACCCGATATTTTTGCTTTGTACATTAAAGTTAAGCATCGTAGGTTGGTTCTACCTTTGTTAAAAACGATATTAGCTTTTTACACGAAAAAAAAAAAAAGTGTAAGTGATGTTGCGAGGCTTCTCCACCGGACAAGGAGATTGTGGACTAGTGATTACGAACTCTCGAGTTGGGAACTCGGGGTGTAAGAAAAGTAGGCAAGGAATTGTGTCCTTGTAGCCAACCATTAATTTACTTATGTATCACTTGGTTCTAATTATTCTAAACTCTATCCTTTCTTTACTTGTGCTTATTATTTATTTCTTATTACGTAGATGCAGATTCCATCATCATTTAATTCTCCCATAACATGATCTATCTTAATTTTGAAACTTAATATTTTTAAATTGATACAAAACTATTCAATCCCCCCCCCCCTCTCTATGTCTTTCGCAAGTTTTTCACAAATTGGCATCCGAATAGCAAGGTTACGAGAGTAGTTTTGAAATATATTGTTATTTTAACTTCTTTAAACGATCAAATGGATTTGGAAAACTACAAAGAGGGTCAATCTATGCAAAGACCGCCTCTCTTTGAAGCTAGTGGTTTTATCTATTAGAAAAATAGATTTGAAACTTATATGAATTCTAAAGATATTGATCTTTAGCATATTATTGTTAATGGTGATTACAAACCAATATTTAGAAACACTAATACCGGTAGGGATGAAACTCTTCCTTACGAAAGACTAAGTGATGATAGTAAAAAGATGCTTTCTAAGAACAATGAGGCTAAAATGGTTTTAAATAACGCCTTGCCTAAAAAGGAGTATGCAAGGATCTTTATGTGTAAAACGGATAAAGATATTTGGAACTCTCTTGTAATCACTCATCAAGGTAATAAAGAAGTCAAAGATTATAAAATAGATTTGTTTGTTCAATAATATGAACAATTTTCTATTTTCGACGATGAAACTATTGATTGCACATTTGCTACATTTAATACTATAATCACATATTTAAAAGCACTTGACAAATCTTTTTCAAGTTGTAATCATGTTAGAAAATTCTTTAGGGCTCTTCCACCCAATTGGCATCCAAAGGTATTGGCCATTGAAGAATCCAAGGACTTGTCAACACTACTTCTAGACGAACTCATCGGAAATTTAAAAGTCAATGAAGTAGTGCTTGAGAAGGACTCAGAGGCATCTAAAAATAAGAAAAAAAATACAAGTCACTAGTACTAAAAGCCAAAAAGGTATCAAGTGACGAAGATGCTTCGTCTTCGGATATTGAAGATGAAGAATATGCGATGGCGGTAAGGGACCTCAAGAAGTTCTTTAGAAGAAGAGGAAAATTCGTCCAACAACCACATGATGACAAAAAGGACTTACGAACAGTTAAGGAAGACAAGAGGGGAAAGGTAGATAGAAAGTGTTTCAAGTGTGGCGATCCAAATCACTTTATAAGTGATTGTCCCAAACACTCCTACAATGACCAAAAGGCGTTCGTTGGAGGATCGTGGAGTGATAGTGATGAGGACGAAGACCTCAAGAAAGAATATATACGTCTCATGGCGCACGTCTCAAATGAGGTACATTCTGAAACCCTTTATTATAGATGCTCTCCTTTAGATGACGGAACTTTGCAAAATGAGTATAACAAGTTGTGTAAAATTAGTCTTAGAATAATCAACAAAACCAAGCATCTAAAAACTAAAATTGAAATCCTAGATAATGAAGTTTTTGAACTCAAGGAAAAAATAAAAAGACTAGAGAAAAATAAGGCAATTAGTGAAGAGTATAAATCGTGTATCAACCTCCATTTGGAAAATGATTCACTTGCATCCAAACTTGCTAAGTTTGAAAATACTAGTCATTTTCTACAAGAAATGCTTGAAATACAAAGATTACATAATGATAAAAAGGGGCTAGGATTCACAGAACATAAAGCTTCGACTAGCAGAGTTAAAACGAAAAACTAGGAAAAATGCTGCTATAAAAGTTACTGTGCTTCCGGCTCAAACGGATCCCTCTGAAAGGGATCCGGCTAGTGGTTGTATAAGGGACGGGAAATGTAGCAGTAGTTGATTATTTTTAAAACAATTTTGATAATATGAACCGATTTTGTCAAGTAATTAAGATAAAACTCTCACCTAATACTCCTTAGGAAATGCAAAAAACAACCACCGACTTTAAAACTGGTCAAGGGGTGTGTACAAAAAGTGATAATCCAAACATGTCCTGATGCCTATTAGGAACCAAACCAAACATCGTCTTTCCTAAAAGTAACTACAACCAAGTAAAATGAAACTGTTCACCACATCATGGATACCAATTTCAACCACCTAACTTTGGTTCTTGGGGACCATACCCACCATACCCTTATATGAACCAACCAAACAGTATGTATAACACTAACAGACCCATGAGATATTGGGGACTAAATGCTTGAGTTGTTTCATGCTTTTAGGTATGTTTAAAGGTCAAATTGGAACCAGATGAATGGATCAAGAATAATGGATGTACAAGGCATATGACGGGTAACAAAAGGTTATTCTCTACTTACGAAGCCTTTGATGGAGGTAATGTAGTGTTTGGTAGTAACACAAAAAGCAAGATTATCAGCAAAGGTACGATCACTCACAACTCCCTAACTATTACTGATGTTAGTCATGTAGATAATTTAAATTTCAACTTACTTAGCATAAGTCAAATATGTGATAAAAAGTGTAAAGTAGTTTTTAGTGAAACCAATAGCGAAATACTTAAAGGCGACATTACCATAGGAAGAGGGATTAGGAAAAATGGTCTTTATGTATTGAAATTTAGTAATTCACCTAAAGGTAAACTTTGTCTAACCTCTATAGATGATACTTCAACTCTATGGCGTCGAAGATTGTGTCGCGTCAATATGCGACTTATATAATCTTTATCATCTAAATAGCTTGTTAGACTAAAATTTGAAAATCATTTTTGTGATGCATGCAACATAGGAAAACAAGTTCACGCAAGCCATAAGGCTAGAAACATAGTTTCTACTACTAAATGTCTAGAACTCTTCCATATGGACTTGTTTGGTCTGTCGGCCATCCAAGGCTATGGAGGTAACTACTATACTTTTGTTATTGTCGACGATTACTAAAAT